>JAODJX010000035.1:15255442-15271054 GCA_026776945.1 Isichthys henryi | reverse complement strand
AACTTCCTTGAGATTCAAAGCAGCATCCAGCCTGGAGTGGAACGTCAGTGTGAGGCTCACTATTTATTTATTTTTTATTTTTTTTATAAACCATTTCTACAAGCAGCTGTTCGTCAGAACGGCACGTAAAAGACACGGAATGTCAGCAACGACTGGCGTGCATCCATCAGCGGGAAAGGCTCCTGTCAGACTCTCGGTGATCGTTTAGGCTGACGGGTTTTGGGAGAGGTCGTCAGGGCTTATGTTCCCAGCATCAAAGCCAGCTTTTGCGACCGGGCCCTTCCTCTGAAGGCTGTAATGCCACGATTCTTAGCGGCATGGAATACAAACAAATACAGCAGAAACAGACGCTGCAGTTGATGTCCTGTGAAGAGCCTGCTATACTACCTTAATCCAACATGCCCCCATCTCCCCGGACCAAGATGACCCAGGCATGTGTGACTTTGTAGACAGATATGGTTGGGCAGGTATATTTGGGTGTAATGCAGCAGAAAATGTGCAGAGCCGGCCTCATGGCCAGTCGGGTCGGGTGCTAAAGTAGCTGAGACCCAAAGGCCAATAAAGTGTCAGATGCCAGGTGATTGTCTGATGTAACAGCTCTCAAAATGAGGAAACCCTCATGAAGGATTTTAAAAATGGCGTTACGCAGTCGCAGCAGAGGTGCCACTTAATGATGACTTCTGTTGATGATTAGGCCTAATTGTTTTTAAAAAATGATTTTCTTCCCACAGTAGATATTAACAGGCTGTGTGGCTGCAATGGGATACCATGGGAATTGTATGCTGGAGAACTTTAAGGCTTCTAACACGACAAAATGAAATTTAGTGAAAATTGAGGCTGGAAATATAAACAAAATAGGTGTTTCCACTCAGTATAATAAGGCATTGTTGTACCGTGTGGGAGCATTGGGTAACAAGGGTTCAAGGGAATGCAAAAGTCCATTTTACATGGTTTTAAGAAAATCAATATTTGTCTGGCAGCTAAGCTTGCACTGAGCAACTTATGACCGAGTAAATAAGTGTTCCACGTTTTTAACGATGTGTGTCGTAATTATCTGCCTTTTCTCCATTTCATTGCATTGAAATAACATCGCTTGCGTTCATGTCGGGTCATGGCGTATTTAAACATGCCAGATTTTATGAAGCAACGACGGCTGAAGGTCTTGTCAGGAGTGCCGCGAAAATTGTTACCATAAAATTTCTTTTGTTTACTTCAATCTGGAATGTGATCTAATTTGTTATGGCACAAGATGTTCACTTTTAGTGTGTGTTCACTTTCGTAATTATTTGTTTATTGGACATGTGTATTTGACTGCTAGGCTTAATTTTTCTGTGTAAAGCCCATGTATGACATGTCAGGGTGTTAAATATGATTTCGAAATCATGGAAATGCAATAAACTGAAAAATCTCTGCATATATAGAAGATGCATAAATTGGGTAAGATTTGCAACCAGCGCCTTTGGTAAATTTTTGATGGTGCAAGACTAATGATTTTAACGGCAACCGGATGACACCAGCAAAGGTTGCTCCTCTGTTTCCCTGGCCTTCCATCGTTAAGGCTTTCGCCATTGAAAGAGCGTTGGGACAGGATGATCAGATAGTAGATCCCGCTTTCATGAGAATTCAAAAGACTTTTCCGGTCCTTTTAATCATTTGCGCACCCCGTCTTGCATCCCGCTGCTCAGGAAAAGGAAACGGATTCTTTTGATTTGCTGAGTTCTGAGTCACGTGTTGATATTGTGAGGATTCAGACGACTAGACCCTAAAGGTCCACCTCAAATTTCATCAATTATTTCTTTTTTTAAATTTGATTATTATTTTTTTTTTGCCTGCCTGCCCCCAACTAATGAAATGTGAGCTGTGTGGAGAGTATTATCGTGCCACTGGTTTAGCTACAAAACCTTTCTGCTGGGGTCCCAGTGTTAGGTTCCCTCTTTCTTTCTCTCGTCTTAGAAATTAATAATGCATAAGAGGGGAAGTTGGACGTAAAATAAAGGCAGTCCGGCTCCCTTTGGCTTCCTTGGGGATCGAGGAGAGTGGAGTCCCAATGCGCTGCTCTGCATCTTCAGTCAGTAAGTCGCACATTATGCTAATGATTCATGTCATGGTTAAGCGTCTGGGTGAGATCCAGCATAGTCAAATGGGTTGTTTTACTTGGTTTGAGTCAAACTTAACAGAAGTTTTCTGGAATCTGCTGAATGAAATGAAAAATATGCTACTGATTTTAATTCTTAAACTTCCAACCTGACTTCATTCTATAGTTTAAAAAAAAAAAGAAAGGTCAGGAATTAGTTGGATTCACGGTAGTAGGTGATTTAGACTAATTGTATTGGCATGATAGTTGTGTAGCCGTTAATGGTAAAACTAGCCTGTAAATATCTGCCACCTACCGTATATTCATTAGAACAATCAACAGAAAGATTGTTTGGCAGTATTTAATGAGTTCATGTTCCTTGTTTTCTATACATTGTTGTTTCTCATCTCATTAACGTGGTCCATGAACAAACTTCACATTCGCGAAAACCCCATTAAATGGGTTGATTGCAAAATTAGTGTAATTTTGAAGACCCCCAGCAGTCGAAAGACAACCAAGGCAGAAATCCTGCCTGATTTAGTGGTCATTTGTTTAGGGCACCTGAAGCAGTCGAGGACGAGATGGAGGGCCCTCCCTGTTGTTGGATCCTCCGTGACGGCAGCTTTGCATTAAGACTTTTAGAGCGTCCTCATGCTGTCCTGACGGATGTTTGCAGTTTGTGCTGAGTTTGCACCTTCTCCTCATTATACCTTCCCATTGGTTCACAGCCTTGCTTTTATAGGCGCTGCCTTATCGAGCCGGTTTTGTCAACGACTGCATAAAGGATACGGTCATGTTGTAGACTGGGTGAGTCAAACTCAGGACGGGTCAAGAGTTGATGGTTGCAGACCCAGCCTGGAGTAGGTGAAGCTAAAATGTACGTAATCCAATGGCCATTTGGTGTTAGTTCCACGTCAAATTTTTAATGACACGAGCAATGTGTTCGGCTAATTGCAGTATCCCTGGGAAAATCTGTGGCTCCCTTTCATTTGTCTCTTTGATTTTTTTTGACAGTGTTTGAGTCCTTTTGCTCTCAGCTTACTAGCCTGCAAAGTATAATTTGGGCATGTGAAATATTTAAGCTGGTATCAGCTCTACAGATGCTCAATGCCAGTTCATACACTCGTGTTCATTAGGCTCGTTATCAAATGGTAGATCGATGCGACTTAATGCGCTGCTCTGGCTTCTCTGTGCTTTATTGCGTCTCGCATGCAAGCCGGTGGGAAGCCTCTTCTGTTTACTTTCTAAGGTAGAGCCACTTAAGAGTGAAGAAACCCTATATAAACATTGGCAAAAGGAACCTGCCAAATTCTGTGAATGTTTTGATAATCACGATTAAAAGTGCTTGGTAAATTTCATTTTAGAAGGTGAAATTTAATATTTATCAACCTTTTATTTCCTGTGTCTGATACCTTGTTTTTACAGTATTGACACATCTAAAATTTGTGTATAAGTTTAATAGAGTGAATTATTCACATTTGCAAAAGTACAAACAGTTTAACATTTTTGGTTGGTTTTCTCTCTGTCACTTTGCATTTTCTTTGTAAAACAACGTAAGTCTATGTTCTCGATTTTTGTCTGCCCAGAAAACAGCTTATCACACGTCATTCTGTGCCATGTGGGGGTTAAGGAGGGTCTTGCTGAAATGTTAACTGCTCTGTATTTGTTAGGGGGGTAAAGGACACAGCTGCTCTTCTCCATGGACCCCCAGCTGCCAAACCAGCAGCTTTTGCTCCAACCTCAGGTACGTGTACAAGCCAGAGTCACCAGTCTTGAAAGCGATAATCCTACAGTGTGTGTATCTTTGGTTTGCCTTTTCCCCCTGCTTTAACTTTTCCCAGCCTATTTTCCCCCTCCATCTTTACGACTCAGTCTAAAATTCTCTGCCTTTGCATTTCACCCTGGCTGTGTGGTATGCTCTGTACTTTTCGGTTGCCTCCTACAATTCCTTACAGCTTCCTGTGCGGGGCTCTCTGTCAGTCTGCCACAGGGAGTGTTTGTGGGCTCTGCACAGATGCAGTCCCCAGTTGACTGGATCGCCTCTCTTTCCCCATAGTCGCTCTCAGGTGCCGAGCAGGGGGTGGTAATTGCGTTCCTTGCTTGCGTCGATGTGCCCCGTGATGCTGTGGCACTCTTGTGCGAGGTGTGTTTATTTTTTCTCTCAGTGGATTCAGCTCAGTTCTTGAGGGCTCAGGGTATAGAGAGCAGATATACTAACTCAGGCATGTGTGGAATCTGTTACCCAGTCGTGTAGTGTTTTGTGTTTTGAAACTTTGTTTGCTGTGTAGTCTTTAAGATTTATCTCTGTATGACTTAAATATGTCTTGTATGTCCGTGTTTGTAAATGCCGGAATATCATGGTGATATTATCGAATTATCATCTCCACAAAGAAACTTTTTGGGTGAAAAAATATTGTTAGCCTATGCATAAATGGTGATGTGTTATATCCCTTGAGAAATTGGGTTTAATTAAGTTAACAATTGATAAAGAAACAGCAAATACAAAATGAATTGTAATGTTAAGACTTAATTCACCGAGTCAAATGTGGGCAGTGAAGCCAACAGTTTCTAAACTAGGAAAGCAAACCCCATAAAATGTAGTTTCCCTGGGAAGGCTAGTTTTAATTGTTCAAGGTTTTATTTGGGGGGGTGTCTGACCGGTGATTACCTTTAAATATTACGTGGGTTATCTAGCTGTAATAATTTGATCGTAAGATTCTATACAGAATTGTAGGACAGCTGTAGCTAGCTGTGTGCTGACCAGATGTTTTGGAAAATTCAGGAAAAGGGGAGATACCTTATAATTATTTTTTAGGGTTCCTTTGCAATCTTCAATTACTGACACTAAGTGGCATTGTTGCACTTGCCGCCCTCAGTGCTCGGTGTGTCTTTGCCCACCCGCCCGCCCAGTATTCCTGTCCCCCATCGCTGCGTCCTCTCCCTCGCCAGTCCACTTCCACATCTCATTGGCCGCTTCTCTCAACAAGCTGTTCCTGGCTGCGTGGGGAAAAAAAAAATAGAGAAGCTGCTGTTGAATTTACGAGATGTTACCGTCTCGAGGTCCTTTCCTTTTCGGAAACCACCCGTATTCATTTCCCCTATATGCCATCACAGTCCCTACCGACTCCCGACAGACGTTTGCGAAAGTGCTGCGTTATTTCACTCTGCATTTCCCGACTGCACCCTGGGGCTCGGTGTTCCCTTTGCCTTACCTTTACTCACCACCTACCCGCCCCCCCCCAATAAGCTGAGATTTGCACAGACTGCCCCCTAGTCATTGGGGACTGAAACCTGCCACTCATCCTGTCAGCCCGTGAATCTGAATGATATGGCAGGATGGAGTGGCGGATGAGGTCAGGCTCATCGCTGTTTTGGGGGTGGGGGGCTCTCACGGGGTGAAAAGGTGCCGCAAATGAGCTGTGAAGTTTACATACAGTGCCCACTGTTAAACAGATTAGCTCTAATGAAGTGTCTAATGCTCAGGCCGCCCATGCCTAATCCTCACCGGCAGCCCGTCCCCAGCTGCCAGGAAAGCCGCCGCCCTCCGGCCGTCTCCCGCCACGGACGGGCCGTGCAGTTCGGGGAGGCGGCACGCCGCTAATGCACCGAGACGGCACACGGGCCTGACATGCAAATGTAGGTCATTGCATATGTAAATGTGCGATTACAGAGCTGCATGCCAGGACGCATTAGCGCCACTGAGCGCCCAGCATGTGGTTGTCATGCCGCCTCAGAGGCGCACGCTAGCTTTTTGTCGGCGTACTGTGCGACCGGTAAGGGTGATTCCTGAAGCTCATTTGGCCGCGTGGATACCTGCCTGAACCCCCCGCCCCTCCCACCCTACACGTCTTCTTAAACATCAGCGTTTGTGAATTTTGAGCTGAGCTGCAAAATGACTTTCTCTGCTGTTACGTAACTCTGGTCATTCATCTGTACTCATGGTTGGTTCTGTCTGGACCCAAACTCACTCGAGCTTTCAGGTCAGTCTTAGATTAACCTCGGACAGCAGTTGGGGAGGAGGGGGGGGTCTCTGCACCCACACACTAGATTATGCTTCCGTGTTGTCAGTTTTAATGGGATGTTTCTTTTCTTCACCACTTATTATAATAAAAAAACCGTCAACTGACACAGCAAAACACTCAGATTGACTGCACCTTGATCTCCTCGTCCCTGTGTTTTTGGCTGCCCAGATTATTGTGATTTTGTGGAACTGTAGGTGTAAAATTGCATTTTTTAAATTTTATTTTGTGTTTATTTAGTCCTATTGTCCGCGGTAGCTGTGTTGATCAGTGATTTCTAGGCTTTTTAAATGTCATTTTCTCCTGTGTTGGTTTTTTCTTCATTGGCTATTTTATATGAACAAGCATTTTTTTAATAGTTTAAATCAGTCAGCCATTTTTGGTGGGGTGGTACTTTTATAGGTATGTAATATTCATTCATATCCGATTCATACTCCTGTCCCAGTCCATATCTCATATGTTACTGTTCTAATGTTTGCTTTGTTTAACCACAATTAAAATAGAACCAAATGGATGTAATGCATTTGTATGTCTGCATTTTTGTTTTTGTTTATAATCAGCATTATTCCTTCATTTGGCTGCCCTTAAGGGTGCCCCATGGCTCTTTTCTGTGATAAAATGTCATCATGATATGTCATTTTCTTGCCGCTTTTAGTTTGATTAAAAGCAAGTAAAGGTCATTAGTTACTGTTATAGCATATATGAAGGGATAATTTTGCCAGAGTGCTACACAATTCATCGTGTTAGCATTTCGTGGGGTGGCATACATTCTGAATAATGGAATGTTGTGCTCTTGCAGCATGCAGAGGTAGATATTGGGAATGGAAAGTTCATACGAAGTTCATTTTTAATCCTCTTTACGCTGCTTGCATTTCTTTAGCATTTTAGTTTTTCGCAGTTTTATGAGAGAGTGATTTGTTGATTTTTTTTAAAAAAAAAATTTTTGTCGTCGTCTGTCTTCACAGAAGCCTCTACAGCTCGACATGAGGTACAACTGCCTAGCCAACTTTCATATCGAGAAGAAAATCGGAAGAGGACGGTTTAGCGAAGTCTACCGGGCCAAGTACTTGCTAGACAACACGTCCGTGGCTTTGAAAAAAGTTAAGGTGAGTTAAATGCTAATATACTCTACAATATTGAAAAAGTGGCGTGTAAGTGATATAAATTTAATAGGTGAAATGTATTATTCTGAAATGATAATTTCACTGTATATTTAATGTATTTTAATATTTTGCCTTTTGAATTCAAAGCTGGGGGTGGTTGTGTGTTTTGATTGTAATGCTCCTGCATCATCATCTTCACCTGTATCAACTTACTCCTCTCCCATAATTCCTTGGGCAGGGCAGGGTATCCTTGAGCCTGAAGCTTCTCCTGGTTGGCAGAGCTTGCTGTATCAAATGCCAGTCAGAGTACACCCTCACCCTATCACATACTGTGTAACAATTTGGAGAGATGAATTCTCGTCAAGTTTTTAAACTAAGTAAAGAATCCACGTGACCTGGAGGAATTTATTATTATTTTTTTTATGTTTTAATATTACATTAAAATGTATTATTGGCTAAATTATATGTTCTGGAAGTCAGTAATATTAGATGTAATTAAGGAGTGACCACTGGTATAATAATTTGTGGCTGGAGGGTCAATGGGTTGATTTTCTGTTTTACATCCAAACTAGTTTGATGAAAAGAATTTCATATTATTGAAATCATCTGCTCCTATTCATGAGTCAAATTCATACAAACGTCTGCTTTCCTCAAACCCAAACTGTCTCAAGTTGAAAACGGTGCTCTGCATATTCATTTGCATTCCTCCTGCCATCCGCTGTCACCTCTCGCTTTCGGCGATGCTTTCTTGTAGGTTAGGATTCCTGAGGAAACAAAACGCAAAGCACTCAAGATGGGGTGCATGAAACGACTCATCGCACCCCAAATTCCTCTATCACAAAGGGGCGAGAGAGTAAATAAGCAGTTAGAACTACCAAGTAAGTTTCCAGATTGATTTTTACTTAATTAGCCATCATTTAGCAAATTACGTTAAATGCATATTATTGTCTAGTTTTGAAAGTGCGTTCATTAACTTTAAAAAAAAAAAAAAATAGTGAATAGCCGACACTGGGAATGCATGGTATATCGGTATCAGCTAACATATCGGTATCAGCTAACATATCGGTATCCGCTGATGTTCGTTAAAAATCATGATATTGGTTTTGGTCTAATGTGTCAGTTCTAGGTCAGTATTGCTAGCTGATATTTAAAAAATGTGAAATATTTATATTAAGTTATCAGCATCACAGCTAAAGACTTAACTGCTGAAACAATCGAGATGATTTCCTTGCACAATCAGACAATTGACCACTTTCTGGTGGGAGATGATGAGGGGTGTTGTTGGCTCCTCAAACACTTAGAAATAAGTGAATCAGCATCTTTTTTAAAAGAAAAGACCGACAGAAAATACATATGATGTCACTGTGCTGTTTTTTAGTGTTAGGAAGGAAACTTTTCGTAAAGTCATGGCTTGAGATGCTTGAAAGGTTACACTTGTCCTCATCGCTAATTAAAACTTCAAAATGAAACTGACTGCTTGAGACGGGAAATGCTTGGTCTGCTCGTAAGGAAAGTTTGTTACGAAAGAGTAAAATCCTCAGCATTGCTATGCTCAGCATAATTTTTTTTGTTTGTTACAGATGTAACAAAAATATGATTCAGATTCCCAGCATTGCAGGAATACAGCGTTTCTATGTTTCTGTTGTTATCCAGTCATGAGAACATGCAGTGCATCCCTGAAAGGCATTTACAGCAGGTAACATGGCTGAAACAACGGCATCTGTAACCCCCTCTCACTGATCCAGGATCTGTGATGCTCAGTGCTGTGTCAAGCGGTAAACTAAGCAGTATAATGAATGAGATGCCCTTTTTCCTCTTAGCTTCCAGTGACTGTATTGAGGTGACCAGTTTCTGATCTGCAAATGGGAAATCGTATGATGCACATGAAGTACTTTGGATAATTGTTGTTCATTAGAATGGTTCGAGGAGAATGGTCAGACTCGTTCAAACTGAGAGAGAGGCTATAAATGGGAAAATAACTGTAACAGTGGTGTGCAGAATGTCTCCTCTACCCTTGAGGTAGATTGTGGAAGCAAAAGGGGGTCTCAGTACTAGCTAGGTGTATATAATAAAGTGTATCCCATTGGACAGCTGAACATAACCCCACTCTTTGACAGATTTAATCTGCACCTGAAGGGTGGAAATGAACCTGTTTTTGACTTATGGCCATGTTTATGGTTTTTGGGGAAAAAGAACCTCTTCTGTGATCGGCTAACGAAGGTGGATTTAACACGCCGAGTTGCACCCGGAAGCATCGTCATGAGATGTCGTTTGGCAGGCACTCTACCGATGCGAAAACCCTACAGCCAAAATCCGGACAGCGATTTGGGGATTTCGGCCTCTTGTCGAACCACCTGAGCTGCTGAAGGAGCTGCGCAATTCGCAGTCCAACCTCCGGAAAAGCATGCGGAGAATTACCTGCTGGAAACGAGTGCTGTTTCCCAACACTGGAGGCGCCTTGCTCCCTCCCTGACCAGTGTGCTTGGAAGCCTGCACATTTGTAAATGCAATTCCTCCACAAATAAGCACGTCAGATCGAATTAGAGGCACGGGCTGACGAACAAACCGCTGTTCCTCCTCGTGCAGGTTTCCTGTGCCAGATTCCATGCCAACGTGCTTTTTATTGAGCACCGAGAACCATGCAGATTTCATTGATGGAGCTTGTGGTTTCCCACAGTTTAAGACCCCAAGGCCCCAGGCTGAGTCCATGTTTGTTTGGCTGAGAGAAGTTGACAGATCCCCATTACAAATGTGAAACATGTTATTTTGGCTGCTAGGGCTTTTTTTGCTCTTGTTTAAAAAAGCACAACTACTGGAAAATATGACAGTCTGACCACTTTTGTGGGTCATGGGAGTGTTGTGGAATTTTCCAGAATTGTTCTAGAAATGCAGCACTGTGTGGTGGAGATGAAAGAAGGATTTGAAAATTTGGAAGTCAAGAATTAGGTTAATAGAAACTCGTTGCCCTGATTTATTTTAACGTGGTAGGTTGTGTAGCTGATTATTTAGGACAAGATGAACGGGAAGTGGTGATCTTTGCTGGCTTAAATGATGTTTTACTGGATGCCTGTGGTGGGAGGGGCCACCCAGCCCCTTTAGTCATGCATAAATCACCTGTCCCCACCAAGCAATAAATTTGTCATTGGCTTAAACAGTGGGGCAGTGTCACATCATAAGTGCATGGCAGTTTCTCTATAGGTTGCAGTGAGATACCACAGCCCAAACGTTAGCTGTGCAACCTATAGGTTAAACAGGATAAATACGGCTTTCACCTCTTAACTTTTTTTCCCTGCTTGATACTGATGTAGCGTTTAATGTTTGCCTGCTATTAATAGTTCTGTTTTTGTTTTTTGTATTTTGAGTGCTATGTTGATTTGGTTTTCACAGTCATGTCTTACGTTGTGGAAATGTCCCCGCAAAGATGTGTAGTATAAGGAGTTGCACGTCAGCAAAACGGGCGCTCGAGTGCAAAGTTTCCCGCCATATGTCGGGTCGCTCTTGGGGTGACTGGTCTGACAACCATGTTCGCTAGTTTGTGGAAGTTTCCCATTTTGCGACGCCACACAACTGGGTTCCAGGTGTTGGGATGAGTTTGTACAGCTGGCAGTTTTGCTTCCCATCAAAAGGATCCACAAAGACGTTGTTCGCTGTCGGTTCTCGTGACACCAAGACTGAGAAGCTTGTGTAAAGATGATGGTTTGAAGGACTTGCAGGGAAATGTTACCCGACTATGTTTAAAGGAAAATAATGACAGAAAAATCTGTTTTTTTTCCCCACACTGAATTACAGCAAGGAAAAAAATATTAATTTTGTATTTGTTTTTTGTTTAATCCTGGACAGTCTGTTTAGCCTGAGCTTATAAATCTGTGACTGTAGCTTCCTCTAGTGAATGTTTGTTCGGCTTGTTTACGAGCTTTCAGCATTTGATGTATTCAGGCAGCTTCGTTCCTTAGCATTATCAGATGTCCTTCCTGTTTCATTTGCGTTTTTGTCTGAACGCAGTCAGAGACAGAGGCTGCGAAGCTGAGATTAGTCTGTCCCACAGTATCCAACAAGTGCCCAAACTGGAGTGACATGCTCAACCTTTCCCACCCAGGTGTGCTAGACAGCCACCCTCTCTGTACATGCCCACTCCCTGTGCACTGCCTTCAGAAATACCATAACTCCTTGTCTCCCTCCCTCCCTCCCTCTTCTGCTTTTGATCTCTTGCAGATATTCAATTTGATGGATGCCAAAGATTGCATCAAAGATTGCATCAAAGAAATAGATCTCCTTAAGGTAAAAAAAAAAAAAAATCCGAACCAGAACAGACAGAAAGCAGCAGCGTCACGCGTTGTATTATGTTTTCTAAAGGTTCCTCTGCTGAGACCCGATTCCACAGAAAACAATTGATCTGCAGCCGGATTTTTCATGTGAGGGGAGCACGGATCACTCGTGTTGTGTGTGTCATTCCTCGAGGCTCAGATTGACTTTTTTTTAAATGCCAAAAACTATAGTTTTTATCTTCCTCAGTAATATTTAGAAGGGGACCAGAATGCATTGCAGATTTGCACCTCTTTTCCATCTGAATATTTTGTTTTTTTTTCCCCCTTCCCATGTTCTTTGTTAGTCTAATATATAAAATCGCTTAAAAAGAACATCTTAAACAGGATTGTGTGGTCATCAGACTAATATACAATGTAATGACTGTCTCAACACATATGTCTCCTTGAACATTGAAATGTTTCTTAGTCTGATCGTGTTCAGCTGTTTGCTGTTCTTGGCGGTTTGTTCAGATTGCCGTGCTAATTGCTCAGATTCCTATCACTTTCTTTTTTTTTTTTTTTTAGGGCAGGGAGGTTGATTTTTCCATGTCTACTTACACTAATCACTAATAACACCGCCATGCCGTTTGCCAAGGTGTCTCATGTGAGACAGCCTAATTGGTAGCGGTGTAAGTATGCGTGTGTATGGGGGATCGCTCTAGGTGGGAGTGTGCAGGGAGGTGAAAATTACCAGGCGCGGGAGACGGCCTCCAGGAGCAGGTCACAGTGCAGACGAGAAGCTTCGTCACACATCTGCTCAATTAGCCGGTTAGATACACTCTCGAAAACAAGTCGCCATCCCTCACTGGGGTCAGCAGGCTGATGCAGCAGCCTCCCCTGATCCTCCCCCCGGCATCCCACACGAATCGGAGGCTAATGAATTTGGCTAACGAGCTGCCATGTGAAACTGGGAGTCCTGCATTGTACCAGCGTGGCCACAGATGGAAATAATGAGATTATTTTGTTTTATTTGCCCTTATCTGAGACGTATTCCAGGCTTATGTTACACTATAGAGCCTTTGGTGCAAATGTCTTTGACGATTTATTCCAGGGAATTAAGTATGTGGCACTATACTGTTCCAATCCTGTGACAGATACTGCGATCGGCCATGCTAATCACTGTAGGATGGTTTGTCGCAAGAATGTTCCTGCATTGGGAAAATTCCACCCAGCCAGTTTCGCACTATATTAGTAGCTTTGACCTCATCTATTAACTAGAAGAAGTTCACTATAGGGGTGGGACCCAATGAGTGAGATGAGCCTAATTTAATTAAATGAATGATTGTTCAGTTCAAGCATTAAGCAAGACTTGGGAAAATGAGTTGATGTTTTCAAAACCATGTTTTTGCATTGCAGTCTTGCCCCAATCATGCTTTATCGAATTCATGTAGATGCATTGGGTGTCTTCCTTTTTGTGTCAGCTGTGCATTTCTTTAATAATTTTCTCAACCTACCACATGTCAAGACCCTACTTGTCTTTCCAAGCTCCTGTACCATGGCACTGACTTCTCTTTGATCTTAGGTTGGATTAATGTTTATTTTTATTCTTTATGTAGGTGCATCACTTGTTGAGTAGTTGTCCGACGGGGGAATTTAGCGTCTTTAACAGAAATTATCATGTTTACGTAACATGCAAACTGAATTCTTTGATTTCAGTTTACATTGATGTCTTTGTGTTTTACTAAAGATCCTGTGTTTCTTTTGCAGCAATTGGACCACCCCAACGTAATTAAGTACTATGCATCGTTCATTGAAGAGAATGAACTCAACATAGTTCTGGAGCTTGCTGACGCTGGGAACCTTTCGCAGATGATAAAGGTGGGGGTCGGCCTTACATCTCAAATGACTGCGTTTTCAGCTCTGTGTTCTCAGGTGTTGAATAGGTTCAGCGAGCATGCAGTTTGCCCTCAACACGTACATTGAAACCAGCTCCGGCCACAAGTATTTTTGATGATAATGCTTAGGGTTACATGGAATTTTCAAGTATCACGATCACTACAATTTTTGTGATTAAATATCGCGATATTTATAAGGCAAAAAAAGAGTTGAAAATTGACCCAAAATAAACTGTAGTCAAATACAACTTATCGACCAAAACGGTCTGGCAGATAAGTTGGTGATGTTTCTGCGAGTTTTGTCGACACAAAGCCGTGTCTGCAATTTACTCGCTTTTGCTGATTACTGTCTCTGGAAACCATATAGTTCCACACAGCAGAAGACTAATGTCTTTTGGTGGCCAGTACTTGTTTGTTCGTCACTCATTAATATAAAAATTCACACATAAGTGCCTCATTGCTTATAAGCCCAACCACAAGGACAAAATGATTATAATTCCTTCGGAGAGCTCCTTCAGTGGTCATGTAAAAGCAGCTGCAAACTTTACACTCATTTTAACATTTACTAGATAAGCTTAAAAATGGAACAAGTCAGTAAAACTGCAACATTTACTTTCCTATGACAAAGTAAAAATGCATCTGTCAACATGAGAATTTCTTCTGTTGCTAATATTAGTGTACTTAAGTATTCTCTTCGTGCATCTGTGTGACACATCCGAATATGTTTTTAGTGTTGCATTTGGCAGTATTGCAAAACAAAATTGTATCTGAAAGGTAGAGTCTTTAAGACATTGCATAGCTTCTTTCCTCCCCACCATCCTGCTCTCGCTTTCCATAGTTGAACAAACAGCCAACCAGGTCTTTGGGTTACCGTAAGTGCTTCACATTTAGCATTAAAAACACACTGGGCTTTACCATAAAGACAGACACCTACCAGCATTCTGTGAAATAACTGGGATGGCCTAGGGCTGTCAACGGGAACAGTCAGTTTCTGATTATACCTTAAGAAATTTAACTTATTACTTATCTAGTTAACTAGTTATCTTGGCATTAGGATTAGTGTGTGAAGTGTAGAAAAACCACAGTTAGCTTGTTCTGTAACTCAGTGGTCTCTAGGACCTCAATGAAACATCCTGTCATCTTTCAGTGCCCATGAAGTAGAAGGTTTCTGAGTTCACAGATGAATAGAGAACATCATTCAATATATTCGCTACTCGTTTTCATAAATAATGAACATGTAGGAGAATTAACAATTTGGAAACTTAATTTCTATAGCATTTTACAGAACATCTTGTAAAATGTTCTTACACATCTCAGCCAAAGCCCTGGTACTTGTATTTTTAGTGCGCTTGTTTTGTATTTATAAGATTGCTGATTAAAACAGTACATTTAATATTGCATTACAAAGAAACATCAGAGGTTGTTTAATATTCGCACCAAAGGCTTTTTTATATAGAAAAATCTAAATAATCCCATGCACTGTTATAACCTTTACGAATTTATAATTTTTCCAGCTTTGGAACTTCTGATTAGAGTACACAACATGTCCCGTGTGTAAACTTCACATAACAGAAGTGTCTGGTAATAACGTAAACCGTGGGTTCATGTTCGTTAACCGCTTAGGGGTGTGATGATCTGGGAATATCTTCCAATTAGCGGAAGGATGCACACGCAAAGTCCCCATTTGGTCACATGACCAGTATAGAATTACCTGTTAACCCAAAAGGCATGTTGCTGAATGGTTTGAGGACTTCGGGGAATCCAGAGGGAATGTAAGGAGAACATGCAGACTCCAGGGGATTGAGCTCACACTTCTAGAATGACGACTTTCATTATGATGCATTTAACTGAATTTGTAAACATTCAGTACTTGCTATTGACAGGGGTATCATGTTGATAACTGGAATGTTTGTTGTTTATCTTTAATAATGTATATTTATATCCAGTTATATTCATTAGGTACAGTTAGTAAATATTATTAGGCTCCTTTGGCAGTTAAAAGTGTGGCATCCTAAAGGTACAAATCAAGATAAAGCTGCTCATTATGAAATAAATATGAGCGCGTGGCTTGTACGAAACTGCCGTCTAAATGCATGAATTTAACATTTTTATTCTTTTTGATTCCTGACCATTTCAGAATTCAAATGAAATGCAGTGGCCCTTCATTTGCATACTCTTACAGAATATTGCATGTGCAGTGTTTGCTTTTAAAGGCATAGAGGCCCCATACATACCCCTTGCTCTTTCCCTTGATATTGGTCTATCTGCCTGTATACT
>JAODJX010000035.1:15222836-15238831 GCA_026776945.1 Isichthys henryi | reverse complement strand
CATGAGTGCACCTGACTAGTTAGACCACTTGACAAATATTGGTGCTGTTTTTTGTTGTTGCTTATATGCTGGCTGGGGTCAGATTACAAGGGGGTCCTGAGAATGAGCATAGATGCACATGTTGAAGTGATTTTAAAATCGCTGTTGTTACGGCCACCGAATGTGTTACTCCCCAAAATGACTGTAAAGACGTGACGTGGAATGGAGGTCAGACTCATCCTAAGATGGACTGTAGCATGAAGTATATGGGGGAAGGTGGGACAACAGCAGTGGACTGTTAACACGGCAACCATGTTTTGCAGATGAACGTGTCCAGGTTCGTTGACCAGGTACACGACGTGAGCTTAGGAAAATGGGACCAGAGGACCTAGTCTGTCACCCAACCTCATGTCCTTCGGGGTGGGAGTCTTGCATTTTCAAGCCTGGCCTAAATTCCTTCCTCCACATAATAAAAATTGTGTATATATATGTGTGTGGATATTATCACATTGTGGGAACCAAATGTCCCCACAATGTAATAAAAACCTGTTATTTTCTGTTGTGGGAACCATTTTTCAGGTCCCTACGAAGATCTGTGAATGCAATCAAAAAACTAAAAATGCCCAAAGTCTCGTATTTTGTTTGGTTACTTGCAGTTAAGGTTAGGGCTGAGTTAGGGTTAAGGTTGTCAAGTTGGGATTAGAGTTTGAGTCCCCACAAAGACATAATTACAAACCTGTGTGTATGTATATGTTACAAATATGTGTGTGTATATATTTGTTTGTGTGTGTGGACTGTATTTGGTAGCGACTTTGCGAAATAGCCTTTTGTCATCAAGGCAGGTGACATTAAATGTCCTTCTGTACTGTTGATGCATTATGGGTTGAAAGCGTACAGCTAATAGGATTCTGCATTATCATTGCTAAGCAGCAGACTGAATATTGGAGGTTTATCTCCTGTAGGGTTAGGGAATGCTATGAACAACGTGAAAAATTGCATGTTTATCGTCAGATGTGTCACAAATGATCCAATTTTTAGAATTTAATTGAACGACACTTTTGACTTGAACTACACAGTAGCAGTTTAATGACCTTTAATGACTGTGAGTTTAATGTCAGTTTACATGTAGTTATGGGGCAGCAGTTAGGGTGATTAAGGATGTGTCCTTCTAAGTCAGGGTCCCAGGACAGACTAAATAATTAACATCAACTGCTGTAGTAAATATCACAGCTGTTAAAATACCTAAAAAATACAAAAAAGTTGCCTTCAAAAGAGCTGGACTGTAAAGAAACAACAGGCTTCTTAATTACCTCATACGTTTTCTTGCAGTTAATAGGATTGCATCACAATCCATGTCGCCGGCCTTGCAATATATTTGCATAACTTTGGAAAGTATTTGAATGTGTCATCATCATTGGTTAGCTGGTATCTGCCTTCTGCAATGCAGATTCTTTTTTTTTTCCCCTCAGTGGAGTTACTTATATGCATCTGCGGGGCTCTGTTTACTAAGGTCCTTAATGAGCTTAATATAGTCTTAATATTGGTCTCTGTAACCTAGATGGAGGTTCCATGATAATTAATGACTTAATTCCATATGTTGCGGAACACCAAGGGCGGTTTCCAAAAAAGCCACTAAATACCACAGAGGTATTTTGGCAGACGAATAACAAACTGGTTGGCAAAACTAACTTCTCCGTCTCAGTGTAAATAGTTTTCCCTTTAGCCCTTTCCCCACTGGTTTGGAGAGGGATTTTGTAAACAGCACTTTTCTCAAAGATACAGTTGGGGTGCAGCACTGCAGTCTGCTGCTTGACTGTGTTCTGGGCTGCAGCACAGGCTGACTGATTCACCAAGGTCCCTGCTTGCTTCTCTACGCAGATGGCCGCCCTGCAGAGCCCCTTCTACGGAGACAAGATGAACCTGTACTCCCTGTGTCAGAAGATCGAGCAGTGCGAGTATCCTCCCCTGCCGTCAGATCACTACTCCGTGGAGGTACTCGCTTGCTCACGTGACACCTTCATCCCCTGAGACTCCAGAAGGCTCAGCAAATTGTTTAAACGGCACAAGAGCTAATGTCTCATTCTCATCTAAAACTCTGTGCTCACATGGTCAGTCATTATATGAAACAGGCTCACAATCTAGACCATAGTCTTGATATGCATATTATAAATCGACTTTCATATTGTGAATTTGCTAAGTAATTAAACATTTTTATTCTACACAAATCAATACAGATGCTTCTCACTTTATGTTATTTTGACTTCAATATGGTACGATAGCGATGTGGATTCAGTAGTCAGCTATGAATTTTGATGTTCCCAGGCTAGCGATATGCCGTACGATGGCAGCTTCCAGCCTCTGTAGTGATCTCAAACACAAACATCTCATGCAGTGTTCAACAATGCATCGTGCCATATCGTATCGTGTTTTTTTTTCTGTTTAACCATATAAATTAACTTTTCAGTTACTGGTATTTAGTTAGTTGTAGTAATAATTTATTTACTTGTCCAGTGACAGTAGTTATTTATGTATCATATTCGTATTCGACTTTTTCCACTTATGATGGATTCATTGGACCGTCACCCTATCCTGTGTCATGGAGCACTTGTATTATTTACTTTTACAAACTCCACACAATAACAATTATGAATCTAATAATAAAAACTAATTATAAATTTTATACCCCAGCTGAGAATCATTGTTGGATCTTAATGATGTTCTGTGTGAAGGCCCATCAGAGATTGAAAGTTACATTGATGGGAATTAATGCCTTTATGGGAATTGGCTTTAGTTTTCCCTGATGGTGTGTTAAACTTTGGAAAAATGAAAGGTGCCTTTTGGTTCCTGGTCAGAATCAGGCTTTTAATTTAGAGACGGCACCCATGATTTAATCAGCATATACTTTAATGGCCTGATTATCATCAATAACAATTAACCAGTGTAGAACGGCTAATTTTTCCCTTCCATTTTGTATCGGCTTTCTTCTCGCTCAGCCATCCAGGGAGATCTCTACTGTCGGCTGCATTTGAGAAGCTTCCAAACTACAGTTTTGGTGTAAACAATGCCTCAGAAAGATGGCAAAAATGTCATCTGCTGATCTTTGTTGTGTCACTTAACGTCTCCCTGGATTATCCCCTCCCATCCCCTCCCATTTAAACCCTGTCCGCGAAATGCATGAATATTTCACATTTCTGCATCTTCATTGCCTGTTCTCCTTGGCTAATTTTTCCAGACTGCCTGCATTTGCATTTCACATGCCGGGCTGATTAGGGGGTGCTGAGCGCAGCGTTGTGGCGGCAAGGGCTAGGCAGGTGGTTTCCATGGTGACCCCGTGCCGGATTTTTAATGATGATGCCGCTCGTAGTGGGTATGAATCGGTCTACTAGCAGAGTTGTCCCAGCCAGCCTCTCTCCCCCTTCTCTAAATGTGAATTTTTTTTAAGGGTTCTAGAGTCCGAAAGGCGTAGTGCAGAATATCCAGTCGACATGGAAATCATCAACCGATTACCCAGATTTATAAACTTAAAATAATGCAAAATACAGGGCCATAAAGAGGAAGAGATAGAATTGATTTAATCTGCATGTAAATTTTCATTACTTAATTGAGAAACTGTCATTTTTTTTGTAATATGCCTGAACTGACTAAGTATCTTATCTTCTCCTCTAAATTCCATGCCAGCTAAGGAAACTGGTGGACATGTGTATCATCCTAGACCCAGAGAAGAGGCCGGACATCACTTATGTGTACGACGTTGCCAAGAGGATGCTGGACATGAGCCTTACTACCTAGGACTCCAAAACAAGAAAAGGGTCGGGGGCGGGGCGTAGATCTAGTGGGTTTCTATAGCACAGCGTATTCATAGTGTCCTTTGAATCTAACCAGTGAACTTCAAGGAGCAAAAATTGCTACCAAAAAACTTTCCCATAATTCACAGGGAGGAAAAAAATTGCGATGACAAGTTCTCATAATTGTTCCCTGTGAAAAGCAAAGGGTTTGCATTATATAAAAGTCTAATAGCTGGATTATTGCTGTTCTCTCCTGCAGAAACACTGGCTATTTTCTGGCATGTTCCCCATAGGCATAGTTTATAAGGTTTTGATAAGGTGTCAATGGTTTATGATTTATTATCGTACTGTTTTAGACATATGCGTGTGTATGTATGCGAATGTATGTGTGGATCTGTCTCCGCAGACCATCCACGTTCTTGTTCTGTGAAGTGTTGCTTGCTCATTCTGCCGGATCTCACTCAGGAGAGCGAACACTTTGAGGGCAGCGGAGGAAGGCTTGTTCCGCCTTTGTTATGCTCTCGGAGGCCACAAGCGCGGAATCCGTTTCGAAGACATTTTCCTCCTTCAGTGTCTCCCCCACTCAGATCCATGTGCATTCGCTCCCCCAGTGCAGTTCATCAGCTCTTGGTCTGTCTGGCCACAAGGTTCTCCAGCTTTCAAGTGCAATTGGACCCGGAGACCCAGTTTAGACTTTGCAAACCTGAAAGAGCACCGGAGGAAATGTTTAAACCAAAACGACTGCAAGTTTAGATGAACCTGATGATATCGACCATAATACGAGTTATTTTGTCTGTCAGTCTTGTTACCTTATACAAGTAACTTATAAGTAATATTGTTTTTAGATAACTGCACATATATAACATACAAGCAAATATACGTACCATGACACTGCAAGTAGGTTTGTCTCTCGGAGTGGAAGATATCAAGAGCATTGTTCTGATCACGGCTGCTTTTCTGTCAGTGTCCTTTATAGCCAAAGGCTATACATATTACATATGTTAAAGAAAGACCCGTGGAGCAGTGACCTCCCCACACACACATACACACACACACACACACACACTCCTGTCGATGTTGGCCATCCGTCGTTTGACTCTGTCATTAGATAAACAAGGAATCAGTTCAACGATAGATGTTGGACGTCACATCACGGTACGTTTTTATCGTCTAGTTTCTGTCCAGTATTTGTATCCTGAGCAGACTATCTCTGAATCATTCTCAAATCTATAAACTCTATCAAGTATGATTCGTTGGCTAGTCATGATACGTCTTGTTTGTGTTGTGTATTAATCGCTTTACGGTAAGTATTTTGCTGGTAGATAGGAGCGTTGATAACCTGCCTTAAATGACTAACAGCAGTTTCTGCAAAGTGCCTTGAACTATTTATCATTGATGTTGTAATTATGACACTTGTATCATGATTATTTGGTGTATTACATCCGACAGTGGTAGACGACAGTTGGTTTTCAGATGTATTCAAGTGTTTAATGTAATGAATGGATGTACCATATTGTGTCGGGTGAACAAGTTTTGTTTTGGATCCTGGTAAAATGGCTGCCTGGTTCTTTAGGTGTCACACTTTGCATATCATCACAATTTATGTAAAATCTCTCAATCCATAGACGGCAACCAAAAAAAAACACTTTTCAGATTTTAAATGCTAGATGAATCCAATGTTTAATGAATCTCAGAACTGAGATGTTTCCGATTCTTCAGTCTTTTTGTTTTGCACCAAATAAATGTACAGGTTATCGAATGCCTACATAAATTTTCTTTGCAAATAACACCAAGACATGACAACTTTTTCCCCTCCCCTTGGCATTCTGTACGGCTCTTATTTTGAAGCACAAAAGGCTAGTTATATATTTGTTTCAGCCCTCATGTTACATTGTTTTATGGTTTTTCATGATACATTTTTCTATGCAGTTTAAATAAACAATTAAAAACTTACCCACTTTATCGTGTTATTTACATTGTGCATACTTTACAAAGTGATTTTCCAGTTGTCACCGCGTTATTTGCTGTAAAGGCTATGTCACCCCATCACAGAGAACAGCTGATACTGGAAATCATTTTCATACCATCAATTCCTTCTGTAACATTCCACGCTTACTGTATGTCCATGTACGTTAACTGGTTCACAGACACAGAAGTCCATCTAGTGGCAAAGTCATAACATTACACTCTGAAGAGTGCCTGAAGAGAGACCTACTGTAGTGTAACAGATTTAATTGTGGAGGGACGTTATCCTGTGCTTTCAACAGTTCACTCCTGTTTTACACTCCATATTTGATCTGACCCTGCTGTTAGTAGATGGTGTTTCGTGAGTGTGTTCTAATCATTACATTTCAGAGTACGCTTCCAGATTTATGTTGAGATGCTATTTTCATTTCCCTGTATATGTAAACTTTTTTTTTTTTTTTGCCCGTTTCCTAGTGCCACCTTTTTTGTTTTGTTATGAACATAAACAAGATCTAGCATTTCTTTTCACACTTTTCCCCCAGTAGAAACAAGAAAAAAAGAATCCCAGGAGTTTCAAAAAAAAAATAAAAATCTTTTGTGCTCAAAGGTTTGTCTCTCGGAGCGTGAGATATCAAGAGCATTGTTCTGCTGAAAGAGCTTGTGGTATACGAAGTAACTTGAAACATATTAGTTTTGGTGTCAAGAAGAAGTATCAAGGGATGGACTTAACATCCTGTATGTATTCGCCATCTTTATTTTTTCAATCTGGTTGTTATTAGAGGAAGTCTTGAATGAAAACGTAAAGGAAACACAATTCAACTTGTCGTGTTCAGTATGTACAAGTACAATAGTAGCTGTGTTATCGACTTGGTGGTTCTTCCTGGGTGTTTCTTGGTGCTCTTTTCCACCTGGTTTGGTGACCGTTTCGACGGGTGAACATACGTGGGCCTGCGAATGAAATGCCTTTGTTGTCCATCTACGCGGGAAGCAGAGCTACTGCGTCTCAGCGCTCGTGTGATACAGCGACACACGTGGAGCCTGCTTCTCACACCTCGCCAGCAGTGGCTGACTGTGAGTAAGGGGTCCTGGAGTGCTCGGAGACATATGGAGGTCGAGCGTAAGATAAAATGAGGCATTACCCCCATTTAAGCGACAGGGTATTCGCCTTGACAGTGGTGGGAGCAAATCAGGTCACTCGGTTTGTGTCAGGGAGTGATGGCAGCCCTTTTCTGTAGCGTTTTCACTAAAGAGATTCAAGCAGAGGGCGGAGGTAGGCCTTAAATATAAAAATGTCACTTTGACACTCCTACTGTACTTCCTGTCTTTTTTTTTTTTTTTTTTTTTTCTTCTCCTGTTTTTGCACGTAGCGGCCTGCCTTTCTGCTTCCCAAGTGATACTGGCTGGTTTGCGTTACTCATAAAAGACAAGGGTGATGAAAAGGGAACTAAGTTTAATCTGAGTGTGTTTTATGCTGTCTGCTCTTTCAAAATGCTCACACTCTTAATTAAAAGTTACCATTTCGTTTGGCTAAGTAGCTATTTCACAAACTCTTGAGTACTGATTTGAGCTACGTGTAATATAGGCATTACCAGGTTATGAACATCCGACTTACAGATAACTTGTACTTACGAATCGACTGCCATAAAGTGTATTATATAAAAAAATTTGAGTTAAATACAATAGTTCGTAAAAACAAATGCACACACTACTTTGTGACGGTCATAAAAACATTGCGTGGCTTTAGCGGTTCATCAGCTTGAAGGTCATTACTGTATGTAGTTACTTTTATTATTACTGTATAATTATTATTAACTATTGTATTATTTTGTTTTCTGACTAATATACAAGTTTGACTTGAAGACTGACTTAGGGTACGGATCTCATTCATTACCTGGGGACTGCCTGTATAGCTATTTCAGTTTAAAAACATTGCAAGTATGCAAATTCATGCACAAATATTTTTTCAGACTGGTCGCACTTTTGCAGCTCTCCCTCCTGCCTTTGCCTCTGATAGGTTCTGAAATTCAGGGCCTTGGAACTTTATTATGAAACTGGCGCACTCTGAACTACATGCAAAGACACCCTTTACTAAGTTCATCTCAAGAGCAGCGAGGATGGTGTCTTCCTGGGAGGGGAGCATGGTGAAATGAACATGTGAAGCTCTCTAAAGGATGTGGTGGTTCGTGAGTTGCTCGCTGGCCGTCCTTTAAAAGAGAACCAGCTGTTACCCTATTTGTGTTTAACTATATGTCTATACATGTGAATGTATGCTGAACTGAAACTAGATTAAATGTCACGTACAGTGCAACTTAATGCTATTGTTAAGATACTCAGATGCAATAAAGGTCCATTAACTGTCATGTTTGTTATTGTGTCTGGTGATTACTGTTCACCAGGGATTGACATCAATCAAATTCTCCACATACTGAAAGGGTAGTCAGACTAATATTTTTCTGCCTGGTATTTGTGGACGAGCGCTGCTGGAACGCGACGGCGAGGCTTGTGCTGGCAGCCGTCAAGTGTTAAGGTGAAGGTGGCGGGATTTGTAAGATGGCTCCGTTTGGCGGAAGTGAGACTACAAAGCAGCGTGACCCGCTAAATCAAGAGGAAGCACGCTCGCTGACGTCTGTTGTTGTAAATGACAGGCACGGCACGGCACTTGTCAAATATCACAGCAGATATCGGAGGCTCTCGATCTGAGCGAAAGTGTACCCTGCGATTGAAACTGGGCGCAACCAGAAAAAAGTCATTTTTAAGGCCTAATTCTTTAAAAATGTGTGAAGAAATGCTCATTTTCTAACTTTTCTGCAAGTTTTTCCTGAGTATATAGCCCAACTTTAATTTGCGGCCACTGACTTCATGTTCTCAGATGTAAACAGTTTCCCAAAACTTATAAGGTTGCAGAGGAGCTTAGCAACGGGATTTCGATGTATCCAGTTTTTAAGCAACCTGTTCAACTGGAAATTTCACATAAATTAATTTGTATGAGAAATCTGTCTCTGTTAAATGTTGGTCCACCTTTCCTTGTAAGTAGTTTGTAGATGTTTATTGTAGCCTTACAAGTTCACATTTCATTCATTTAACCATCTACCATATGCAGAAACATAGGATGAGCAATATCATACAAATTTAACGCAACTGCAATTTACATCGGAGCAGGTTGTTTGTGTCAATCTCCCCAAAGAAAAGGAGTTTGTTCTGATTAGTTTACAGTTTACTTAGAGCACGAAGCTCCTTTGCATGTGGATGATGACATCCTGCCATCTCGTGTTGTTTACCCCTGTGGGGTTACCGCGGCGATGGCAGCGAGAGAGCATCGTTCCCGTGACCCCGAGGCACGGCATCATCACCCGGTTAACCGTCCCAAGGGGTCCCGGCGGAGGCGCGATCGACGACGCCCCCCCCAGGCTGTCCCGCGGTGCGCTCGCACCCATGGCGACAGAGATGACAGGAGCGCCGGCAGCTTGGGGAGGACTGACCCCTGGCTCAGAGGAGGTGGGATCGCGATGGGAGCCCCCTCCTCCCCCCCGTGCCTGCCGATCACAGGAAGTGCGGTGGATGTAGCACTGAGGGTGGCGTTAAAGCGGCTTATTAGTCGCTTGCCGCTGTTTGCCTGCGAGTTCTGAGCGCATCTTTTCTCGCCTCGTCTGTCGTCTTCTCTTTGTCTTTGTCATTTGCACCAAGACGACAGATTTGAATTCGGTGTGTGAGGGTTTTTTTTCCTTTTCTCTCCCCCCTCCCTTCTCGTAATTAACTGAAATATCTCAGTGCTGAGACAGAAAAGTGCAATTTGAACTTGTTAAAAGAAATATATATTGCTTTTCTCTGCTATCATTATGTCTCTCCCCCCCCCCCCCGAAGATGCTTTTCCGCAAAGATCAAAATCGACATCACCCACCAGAACTTGCACACAAAGTTAAGCTTCTTCCTAAACCATGGACAATGTGACAGTTATATAAGCAGTTGCATCATTGTAACTAGGTATTGCTAACAAGATAAAGAAGGAAACTTCCCAAAGTTGTGACAACAACTGGTCCTTTGTTGGTTTTTTTTTAACTCCTTTTTCCAGAGGTACATACGTCTCTGATAGCTTGTTAGCGCTAATGCAGATTGATATGCGATCGGTGTTCAGGCCAAGCTGCGGAAATGAGCACGCTGGGCAGGAGGAAGGTTTACCGTTAGGGAGACAATGGAAAAAATTCATACTTGAGGCGCGGGGGGGGTTGCCTGTATGGCTGGGTTATTGCGGGTGGTGCCGTCGGGCGAGTCGTGAGTGGACGGGGAGCCGCAGAAATGGGTCTGTGCGGGAACGCGGCCGGCCGCGGAAAGGGATGGTTAGCGAATGTGTCGCTGGCGGCACCGAGGGTCACCTCGCCTCTCTTTTCAGCCCCATTAATGTCGGAGTACAGCACAGAGCCTCATTCATTATTCATGGGCCGACAGGCAGAGGCCACCACAAGGCCTGATAAATTCCTGCTAAAGTGACAATGAGTGACAGAGCCGAGGGTTTTTAACGGCCTTCCTTTCCCCCGGATGAGCGCCGGCGAGGAAGCCAAAGGTCCGGGCTGATCCTCCGCTAATGACCGCCGTGATGTATGTGCGGCGGCGAGTCCACTGACAAGCGGCCCGTCCAGCACCGCTCTGCGGGCCCAAGCTGGGGAGAGCCGGTCGTGGGAGGCCCGCCAGACAGGCTGGCGGGAGGAAGTGGTCCGGGAAACTCTTCATTAGCTGGGACGCGTGGGGTTAAGCCCGGGGTTGAACCAGCTCACAGACGGGAAGGTCAGGGAGGAACTTCTTACTGAGCTGTGTTTCTCTGTAAGCACCTTCTCGCCCCCAGACACCTCCTCAGAAAAACAAGAGAAAAAGAGAAAAAAAAAACACCACAAGTATGTAAGGGTTTGTCTGTGGCTTTTTTCTGCATGGAAACGCTAATTTGCTTATAGATTTATCGTGAATCTCGCACCTGCGTATTTTTGTTGACATTCAGCGGCATAACCATCCTGGCTGTATTTCCAGCTATGCCATTCTAATTGGCTCGTCATGTTACTGGAGCCTACTGCGGTTCTTAATGGTTGACCTCAGCTTAAAAGGGCTGGAATTAAACCGGGTTCCTGTTCCTCTTGGACCACCTGCCATTCTCCCGTTTGAAATGCAACAAATATTTTTTTCATAACTGAATGATTCGGACACTGTGCCACATGATCCGTTTGGCCCGGCTGAGAAGCAGGGCCTCCTCGGTCCGAGTGTGTTTTCAGCACGGTGAGAAGCGAGTGTTAGTTTGACCTTTAGCGGTCGGTGTTTTGAATGTAACCGAAGGAGGTGATTATGACTTGTTTTCCCTGGGATTGGTCGGGAATACGGGAACACAAGTCCGCCAGCTGAATTTTTGCTTTTGTAGACTATCAGTACATTATGACCTTATAGAATTCACCACTTAGGCACAGGAGCAAGTTTGTGGATATCAAAGGTGTGCTGAAGTCAGCTGGGGGGGGGGGGCATCCCATCAGAGATCAGTGACATGTTAACATGGTCAGAGGCCCCCCTTATATTTCCGCGGGAGGTGGTAGATTGGGGTGGCAAAAGCTGTCGTCTGCGGAGGGGGACAAGGTGGTGGAGATGGTAGAAGTTGTCTATTGTGTTTGGGGGGGGGGGCAATGATAAATTAATTTAAATTTTCCTTACTTGCGGCCCCATTTTAATGGAGGCTCCTGTGCTTCAGTGTCCTCCTGCTGGTCAGAATATAAGAATATATATTACTTTCTGTCCCGTCACTACAGAGTCCAGTACAGTCCCAGCCGTTGTCCTTCCCAAAATCCAACATCCTGTTCCAGTCCCACGTGTTTCTCCTGGGCTGGAGCCCCCAACCATTTATCCTTTTTCCTCCCTGTCCTTCCTCTTCCCACCTCACTCCATCCTTCAATCACGTTAAAAAAAAATCTTGCTCTAAACTTGACAATTACTTACCAAATTGAAATTTGTCAACAAAAAAAAATAAAAAATTTGGTTGAAAAATCTGTCTTTATTTCAATCGATTGTACTGCTTCCCGTCTTCTCAGATCCTCTCTGTGATTGGACAGCCTTGGACACAGAACCAGCAGCTGAGGCAGTCGGAAAGGTTTGCCTGCCTATATGTTAAGTGCAGAAGTGTGAGCTATGAATAATGAATGTCAGAAGAAGTCAGCGCGGGCCGCAGCCTTTGGGAAGCTCAAAGTCACCATTAGACTAGGGTCTGATTAGGTGCTGGCAGCTTCACTCGCGGACCTCTGCTCTCACGTCTGGCCGGCAGAGCCTTTTAACGAGATTCCGCAGGACAGCCAGAGAAGTCAAGGCGATCTCCGCGTGACCTTTCATATTAGCTGCTCAGTTTGGGTCTCACCACTGTGTCGCTTCCTCGTGCCTTGCCAACATTGCTGTGCCATTATCTCCCTGTCGTTATTGACGCGGTGATTCCTTCCCTTATCAAATCTCACAGAGGCTGCTGACTTATTAAAACTTTTGTTTATTCCCAGAATTCTTACTTAGAAATTGTTAGACGCAGGAGAAATGAGAACTGAGAACCTTCTTGTGGTGGATGGGCACATCTCAGTGGACGGATTTCTGTCTTTTGGACAGAATATAGCACCAAGGTTCCGTATTAGTGACAGGTCACTTAACCGCCTCTCAGATTTCTAAATAGGTCTTCAAATCATATTTTCATCATTCCAAATACATTGAACGGTGCTGAACTACATTTCTTAGCAGAACACATTTTTCACCAGCATTACAATTTATGTAATTATAATCATAGTAGTTCCAAGACTTGAAATAAATGATGTTAATAACATATATATATATATATATATATATATATTTCTTTTTTTTTTTTTTTTTTTTTTTAAAAATTTAAGATGTTACATTCATGTTGTGAAGTGTTAATGTTTTGTGAACGTTAACTTTATCAGGAGAAAAACTAATGTCCTGTGTGGCTGACTAGCCAATGTTTTTGTTTAAGTTTGGTGTTAAAAATGTTACCTTTATAAAATATGCATAATTAATTAATAGAAATTTCTAAAATTGTGCTGTTGTTCTGGTTATATGTATGGTCAAATATTTGTGAAATTGTTATACTGTCTGTACAATAGGTATGAATTGTCAAACACTTTATCTTACTTCATTTACATTATGTCTCTTTATATTGCTTGGATGTTTTTGTGTTGCCCTGCTGGTCTTTAAATAGTCTTATTAGGTTCTTGCTTTGTTACAAGATGTCATGTGGCTCCTACTCCAGTGCTACTTCCTCTTGCACCTGGGCGTTCATCATACACTCAGCCTGGCTGCACTTATGCAGAGACGAACTCCTCGACAGCCTGTATGTTTGCAATGTGCTATAGCTTCACTTTTGTCTTGTTTTGGACAAAAGTGTCTGTTAAATACGTAAAACGTAAATGTACTGGTTGACTGTGGAATGTCTACATGCTCTTCCTAAAGAACCTGCCCCGATATAGAGACTCTGTTCACACGGCGGCGCTGGCTGGTCATACTGCAGCACTTTGAGGAGCAGAAGTGGGCAGAACTGATCCGATGTCATCAAGCCAATGTTGACTTTGATTTGGACGAGTTTTGCGGACAGGATGACCCAGCTGGGATGAGTCTGAAAGTTTTTCGGCGTGGGTCGAAAATAACCGATGCAGTATTCCCTCTAGAAGAGACCCAGATCCTCCCCCTTATCTAAGCAAGACTGGTCTAAAAGAGGCCTGACCTCTGTGAAAAGGGTTCATTTGCTTATTACTTCGCCTTCCCCTTCAAACTGGAGGCTGAAACCATAACTGGTATTGCAGCTCCATCCTCTGCCTGCTGACTTCTGCAGCTAATGCGATGGGCGCTTACTGCAGAACATACAGAAGCTCCACCTATGCGCTGAGGAAGCTCGGCTGTACTCTTCACTCTGCGTATCGACACAGATGCAGTTAATGCTCTTGGTAACCCGGCCTCCTTAAATTTGACTTGGCGTTTACAGACGCAGCGTGGTTTTGATTCTCCCTGATCAATGAACACTCATGTCTAAACTGCTGGTATGAACATTGTACAGGTAATTTTCATTTTACCACATTATTTCTCGCTCTCTGGTCTCTCTCTCTGGTCTGGAATTTTAATTATCAATAGCTGTACCTGAGTCTTCATATGAGAATCAAGCACTGGTTGATTTTCTGACTTCATGAAAGTGTTAATTTCAGTCAAATCTGAGCCATTACTGCTGTATTATTATTATTATTATTATTATTGTTAGCTTCCAAAGGAATTAAATTCAGACGCAATATTCAGTATTTATCTTTAAATAATACTTATTAAACATGACAAACGGGAGAAAAAAGATCTTCTGTAATTCCAGGTGAATTTAGGGAGTATCAGCAGTTTGGTCATCCATCATACCTTAAGACCTAGAATGGTTACCATGCTCAGCAGATTGGAACTGTGACGACTGCCTGAAATGACTGCAGCCAAAGTATGTACTAAACTTGTAAACTTGAGGTTATGCCAGTTCTCGCTCCCGCAGCACTGCCTGTGGCTGTCAATGAGCAATGAGTCAAATGTACATTTCACCTCCAGTGCCGAGTGAAACATGCAATGCCGTGTACAATAAAAAGAAAATACTGGCAAGTAACAAATACGGCGAAGATAATAGTGAAAACAGGAGAATCCAGTAGGGAAACACTGCCACCTTGTGGATTGCTGTAATGTTCTCTTTCTTAGACGTAGGAGTAATAACGCACAATCACCTAATAACGCACATCTAACTCGTCAGAAACGTGGATAATTTTAAACTCGTTTTTTACCACAGTAAATGTAGAAAACAATATATAATACAGTACAAACTAAATAAGCTTTTAATTTTATTTGTACCACCAACATGTTGACTATCCAAGTCAAGTCAAAGTCAAAGTAAACTTTATTGTCATCTCTGCTATATACTGTTCAGATACATAGAGAGACGAGATGACGTGGCTCCAGTTCCACTGGTAAAGGGATGAGTTAGTTGTAGCAGTGGCCTGTTCATAAAACTGTTATTGTTTCAAAAGGTGCTTATAGGTGTATGCAGTTACACCTATATGATAACTGACCAACAGGGTACCATCTTCAAACACCACAAATATGATAAATGCTGTTTAAGCAATGATGCACTATTCTGTGCCATTTTTTTAAAAGTATAATCACCCTTTTATAAAATGGCCACAGTTATACCCAACACATCTAACTAACAATATTTAAAAAATAAAATTAAACCTCTGTAAGAAACTATATAAACCTACGACAAAATGATAAAAAATAAAGAAACAAAAATATATCTCCTGTTTGGTCATACATGCATTAGGTCATTCTTTTTGATATTAGAAAGTGAGAAATGCGAAAATAAAATGGTCGTTGTCTTTGCCAAGCTTCACTTGGTGTCAGTGATGTGTTGAAAGACTTTTTTTTTTGTCTTTTGCATTCTTGTTTGACTTCAGTTTTTCATGCAAATCACTCACCAATGATAAATTCCTCTATTTCATGCTTTTCAATACTTTTTTTGCAGAGCACACAATACATATGGCATTGCACAACATGCAAATGCCGCACGCATGTGACCCAGGCGGAGACTCGAACCCGGGTCCCAGAGGTATGAGATAACAGTGCTAACCACTGCACCACCATGCCGCCCCTTTCCTTCCTATAAAAAACCCAAATAATTTACATTCTTTCTGTCTCCGCCTCGCCATACATCATCCAGGAAGAGCAGCACCGAGCCACACCCACATTACTATGAGGTATAAAACACTGCGGGCAAAAATAGAAGCATTATCACATAGGCTAACAGCCCGTGAAGTTAGTGCAAGGTTACCAGTCTGCACACAGCATTGCGATAGAGAGCAATTTACAGCTTCCAGCTTACTCACACCATGAATTTCATGATTATTGTAAATATCCAAGCAGTAAAAAGGTTAACGATACAACAAAAACGCATTAGTTATGATAAGATGCATCTTATTAAGAGCAATTACATGCTTATTAAGATGAACAAATGATCCATAACAAAATAGTTAACCCGTACCATATTTTAGTATTACAGTTCTGAAATATTACAGGAACAGTAGTCAATTAGTTCTTGAATAAGCAATTGCACTGCTGATCTAAAGCCTAAGGATGCCAAAATATTAAATTTAAATATAATTTGCATAATGTTATGCTCAACTCGTCCGCTCCTCCCGTGTGCCACGCCCCCTGGTTTCCCACGTGTGATTCCCCGATTGT
>JAODJX010000035.1:15124411-15161162 GCA_026776945.1 Isichthys henryi | reverse complement strand
AGCATGGACACATCACGGGGACTGCCCACCCACCCCCCCACTTTATGACAGGGTGTCTTTAATTAACCCTCTTGTGATAACCGCTTCAAGTGATACCACAGACGAGCAGAATCTCTGCGGGGCAAGTAGAAGTGAAAAAAGAAAAATACAGGAGAAATTATAGCTTTCTGGATTTTTCACGTTTTATATCCATGTTACCTATAATCCATCAGTCCCAGCCTGTCTGACCGCTAAACAGGCTTGCAGATGATTTACTGCCACTCTGCGTGAGGATAAAACATTCCTAGTCAAAATCGCTGTGTCTTTTTTAATATGCAGCAGTGGTTGGAGAGATAAGGCCTTTTAAACGGTTTTACTCTGCAGTTATGCAGCGAATGAAAGCCTCAGATTGGCCAGAACCATGACAGATGAAGCTGAAATTATGTTTTTGGGCAAATACAGTTACAGAGACCCTAAATAATGGAACACAGGACTGGTTTACTGTTAATCCACCCCTAACTATACACCACTTTGGGAACGCAAAAAAATGTTCTGTTTAGAGGAAAAGGTATTCATCTTCTTTGCCAAAATATGCTTTTACTTTTATGATGCACTTTATTGATCTCAGGAGGAAATTCTGGTACATGCAGCAGTAAGGTATGTCAAGTGCAGACAAACAGACCATGCAAGACAAAACCAAGTGCAAGGACAGAGCACGCAGTGCAAACTAATTTTTAAAAAGTACACAGACAGTACATAGTAAGATTTCGGGGGGAGAAGGTGGACAGGCACTTGTCTATAGCCAGATAATCCAGTGCGATTTGGCAGTTTTCATATTACACTCGAGTTGTTGATGCCATGAGATTTAGACGTGAGCTTTTGATGCTGGAACCCAGGCACATTTATATTAACAAGCAGTAGATTGAAAGACCGTAATCCAGTATTTATAAATACAAGGCTGCTGATTCAAGATGTATTTACATGCTAAAAAGCAAACTAATTTCATCCGCTTTCTACGTAAATCATGAATCATTGCTGGTGCCTCGGTCTCTTGTTCCCCCGTTCTCTGCTGGGGGACCCTTTCCTTTTTTCTAAAATGAACTCCCCAGGATTGGCCATAACAGCAAGCGTGATTTAGTTACCCACCAACACCCCAGGGGAAAGAACCCGAGGCAGAGAGCTGATTCAGTGGAGATGCAGTGTGACGCACTAACACCTGGAAATGCTAAGTGACAAAAAGGACAGCACTCCTGTGCCATGGCGTATGGTAACAGACAATGGCTATGCCAGGGCAGGGGGCATTTGAGAGAGGCAATTGTGGCACATCCTCCCCTCCAGCCCTGTTGAAATGGCTCACCTCCCTCTGCTCCTGATTTTCCACAGCACGTTTCCTCCCCGGCTTCATGGAGATCTGGAGACTGAATGAACTTGGAGGCTGCTAGCTGTCACAGGCACTGCTGCCGAAAGACAAGAAACGAGGGGAAAATAGAGGGGTCTCAAAAAACTGCTGGGTGTGAAGCTTCGGCTTTATTTATGTTTTCTTTCCATCACACCTTCTAGACATTTCACCCCAGTTTATGCTATACGACGTTATTTAAAAAATATATGAATAGGTAAACCATGTAGGCTACTGTAAACTCCGGAATCAGCCTAAACGAACTCAGCGGCGTGGAAGATGAGCGCGAGACAAACAAGGAGACAAGTCCTTGTCGAAGAGTTAAAAAGATCACCCTTCGTTTGCTGAGACCACTGTCACTGCGGCTGTATGAGCACTAGGTTCATAAGCACTAAATCTACCAGTCATGCTCCAGCAGTCTACAGCACATTCACAGTGCATTTTGTTTTTGTGCTATTAACCTACACTCTCCAATCACCTGAACCCGATACACCACAATACATCTGCTCAATACAGCATCTCCATATCGCTTTCATAGAAAGAAAGAAAAAATCACAGGAAATACATTTTGCTGAGTCGCATATATCACGGTGCTGCAGGGTTTTTGTTGTTGTAAGTACTTGTGAGTTTGACACGGGCCAAACGCACAGGGATCCTCCTCCGCCATGTGTACAGCGGCGTCTCTGTAAACAGCTGGACTCACATTCAGGTTCCACATTTTTTTTCTATTTATTTTTTTTAAAAGGTCGGCTCCAGCTGCACAGACAAAGGGTGGCGATGGTGGTTGGGGGGGGGGGGGTTAAGCCAGAACTGCAGATGGAACAGTAAACACCCGAGCTGCCATCCACTCGCTGTGGTCGGCACAAGGAGGCCTGTGTGCGGACAAGCAGAGCTGTCCTCCGCACTGCTTTCAATAGCCGGGGCAGCCATATTTAAGCTACACCCTGCTCTAAGGCCCCGCCCCCTCTCCGCACCACCAAGAAAAAAAAATCCCGCTAAACTTATGACTGTTTCTTTGTCTTCCCATCTCCTCCTTTCTTTTGACAGTGAGGCATTTCTCGACCAGCCTGGGGAGGAGGGGGTCGGCTAGTCGTTTTTCAGTCGTCCCCCTCCCCCACCCCCCATTTCTGTACTTTTCTGTCTACTCAGCAGAAGGGGTTTGTTACAGGGTGTGGCAGAAACTCCAGTCTCAACAGTAACCTTCTAAATATGGCTTTTTCGCTACCTATATATATATATATGAAGAGCATATGAAGATGTCAAAAAATAAATAAATGCAACAAATCAGCAAAGGGTTAGGTTTTTCTGTTTCGGTGTTCAGAAACCCCCCCCCAATTAAAAAACAATGAACTTCCTCACAGAAGTCACATACTGTACTGTAATGTCATTGCTGACAGTAAGTTAAAATGTCTGAGGTCACAAGAACTTCATTCGCCTTGTGCACGCGAGGTTCTGCTTCAGCTCCCATCAAACAGGATGGGGACTGACGCGGACCTTCGCAGGCAGACGGGTGAGCTATCTGGTCGGAGAGACGTCAGTAGAGAACCTGACAGATCTGACCCACCAGAGTGCAATACGGATTCACACTTCTCCTGAAACCGGGGGACCAGGCTTCTGTTAGATACTTCAGGGTGTAGATTTAGTTTAGCTGAAACCTCAGAGTGTGGGTCTACCACACAGAGAGGATTCCAGCTTTCTTCCTGGAATTCTCACCACATGTCGCCTCTGCTCGCTAAAACTGGCTACATTTCCAGCCAGCAAATTTACACACTTCTATATGCTTCATATCTAGTAATAAAACATCTCTTGCGTGTAGTTAGATGAGAAGGGTAACACATTTTCAATTTTTCATTCTTTTTACCTGCTGCGCATTTGGTGATAGCTGCACAATATGCAGTTGAGACGTTCTGCAATGAATTCCAAAGCAGAAGACAGCCTTCAGCATAGCTCATTCGCCTTGGGGTCAAATGTAAAATATGCACAGCAAAACACACCATGACTTCAAAACAACAACTGGGACTTTTATAAGGTACAACAAGCTACTTCTGAAATATATGGCTAATGCAATGTATATAATCATACAAAAATTAGCTTTAAAGGACATTAACTTCATTAACACAGAGCAATTATATTCTCAAATGAAACTTAAAAAGGTCAAAGTGCTATTTTAAACAGATCAGCACTATTTGTCCAGTTCTGGTTAATTCAGCTGGGTAATAACATAAGCTGTCTTTCTCACCATCTGTTAACAATTTGAATATGTATGCCCAAAATTTAAGGATTTAATGACGTGTGTTGTCATGTAAAATAAGAGATTATTTACGGATATTTCTGGTTTACAGACGTGAGAATCCTAGGAATAGAACTCCGAACTTTAGTCCAAAATACGACGGAGGTGTATCGAAGGTGAAGGTTTTACATTTATCCACATTAAATGTTTAATGACACTAACAAAAGACTCCCGTGCTAGAGGTCTGTGAACTGAATGTGAGAACAATACTACAAGCGCATTTTATACAAAACGCATAAAAATCAAGGAATCGTTCACAGAATCTCAGAATAGTATGAAACACTTCAAGAAAGACTAAAACTGTTCATCTGGTGATATGAAATTCCAAAAAAGGTAAAATTGTTTTGCACTTAATTATTTAAATGCTGGAACATTTTCACCAACACAAACTATCACGCCAATATATAATTTTTAATTTGTCTTAAGAGCACAATGTATGTAATAAATGTAGGGAGGGAGGGAGATTCCATTAGAATATTTGGAAAAAAGATCCATACCAAATAAGATTTTGACATTTGTAGATATCTAATGCATTCTGATTTTAACATAATATATTATTATTAAATCAAGGAAAGCATTACATCCACCTTCAAAGACAACTTGATATTTATCATTTAGGTTCATGCAATTGTCAAAATGGACATGATTTATCGTATCTGGCATTCTTGGGGTTATTTAATAGGATTTCAAGGTCTAGCAGTTATTGCACTGCATGAAGGAATTACAAATTTAAGGAGGATAAGTTACCTGAATAATTAACACAAAAGGAACCTATAATACAGTTAAATGCCAACTGTGCGGGTCGACGCTGGTCATCCCTCACTCTTCTGTACATAGGGGTAGCAGACAGAATAGAGAATTTAAGATTAAAACGATAAGCCTGTGTAGGGATCCTACAGTATATTTGCACATTTCAACCCCAAATGCAACAGTCCAACAAAATGATAAAATTCCCAGGAGTTCCACTGTCTAACAAAAGGGCCAAGCACAAAAATGGGTAAATGTGAGTGGGGGGGTCTGATAATTGCGACAGATTCATTTCCTCAGAAACCAAGCCTAATCAAGGAGTTGGATTCCAGTTTGTTTTCAGATTTGACAGAAGGAATTTGTGTCACTTCCTGACATTCTTGCATCCATATAAACTTACATTTCAGCACAAAGGAAGCCATTTTGAACAAGAACCCCAGTGGTTATGAGTCCAGAGTGGCTGTTGACAAACTACAATGTATCTTCCAGTGACAAATTCCACAGTGACAGAACTTATCGTATATTGTTTATGCAGCCTGTATATGTTTTGTCTCACATCATTGTGTTAAAATTGTAGGTTGTTCTGCCATTTCTGTTTGTTTTTTACATATAGCACCAACCAATATGCACATAGAGATTAACAGCCTTTATTTAAATGTTTATTTACAAGGGATAATGGGGGAGAGGTATTCAGTGCCAACCCTGCTACATTAGAATATGTCAAATTAAATAAAATAACGTTAACATTTCCGTATTGCAAAACAAACTCGACTACAAAGAGAGTTCAGTCACGCACGCAGCATGGTTGGTAAACTGATTTCAGAGCATTTTTTACTAAGGAAAACAATGTAACACCATATTATAATCATCGCTTTTTTTTTCCTCTTATGCAGCCTAATTACATAAACCAATTGTGCAGGCAGCAGTTACAAATGGGGTTCGAATGAAAGTCTACCTCCCTTTGTTAAATCGTACGAATTCCCAACAATGCACTGAGAGAGGACCCGCTCTGTCAGAATTAGGCAGAGGTCGAAGGGTAAGTGAGAAGAAGGCTGTGTAGCCTTTCTAATCGAGCTCTCAGACCTCTGGTAATCCCCCCCGCACCCAACACAATTCTGTTGGGCTGCAAGTGCACTGACAAAATTAATTGCCTCTGATAACACAAGCTCATCACATTCCATATGCAGACTTCACAGGCAAGCTAATGCCACTATTCTTTGCGCAGTTCTATATGTGTTGGGATTATATCAGTCCTCATCCACCCAATAATTAATTCAAATTTTAAGTAATTAGTAAGTAAATGAATTTTCCTTCCTATGCAATAAATCTGAACTTCTTTTCAAAAGAGCCTACATTCTGCATATTTCTCACGTAATGTCGCAGCAGTTTACATGCAAGAAGTCATAGTTTTTTACACCATTCCAGGTAGCAGCCTAACTTGCTCCTAGGTGCTGAAATGGATTGCACAAGTGCGCCATGGTGGAAAACAACCCCCCACCCCCAAACACCTGTGAATTGAATCGTGCGGTTTAGACCTGCTGGCCATGTGCGTGGGGGGCGGGGGGACCTGTGGGCCAGGGGTCAAGCACTTATTCAGGAAAACAGCCCAGAACGCGTTGTAGCGACGGCATCCGCTCACACCGCCCCATCGGAGATGACCTGCGATGCTGAGGCGGAGCCTCCACATCTGCCCCGGCGGGGTCACCCATCTGTGGTGAAACGTTCCCCGCCGTCTGGCTTTACGGCCACGCCGGACACTTAATAGCTGCTTAGCACACATACATGCCTGAGTGTTTGTCTGGAGATTTCACACTCATTCGACTGTTAAATTCCACCGGAAAGCTACTGCATAAGTACACATAAAGCATGTACTACAACAGATATGTAGATGCCACTAGAAAGATAGGAAGACAAACATGGCAGTGTGTGACTCAGGTTGCTGCATTAGTGCTTGGGAGGTCGTTGGTTCAAATCCATGGACTGAGAGAGTGATTTTCCCCATTGTGTCCAGAAGCAAGGTCCTTACCCACCAATGATTTTGGGGACTGACTGACTGCTTTCTCAATTGTACATTGCTTGGATAAAAGCATCTAATAAATAAATGAACGTAAAATATGCACTTTTCACATTTAAGGCAATATTTGTCAGGTATATTTTAGCTTTACATTCTCAAATATATATGACACAGGTGTGGTTCTAGGAGAAAAAAGAGACCAACAATCATTACTATACAAATATCTTACAATGATTTGGAAAATATTTTATATCGCTGGTATTGTAGCTCACCCCACAAAGATATGGGGAATCCCAATACACCCCACTGCAAGCTTTTCATACAAGCAAATACAACCGAATCTCTGATTTTACCACCGAGTGAGAAAAAAGGGAAGCTTCATTAGATACGGTGCTTCGGTGGCGGAAACCTTCTCACATCGTATCCCGTCACCACAGACGGCTCCCCACATCCATCCTGTCGCTCTGCGGCTTCACAGGCGAGCAAGTGGCATGCGAGTCAAGACCACTGAAGTCATGCAGCCATTGACAAAATGGCGGCCCCCCCCTCCCACAGAACGGCGTTTTCCCAGCATACCTCCAAGGGTAGAAGTTTGCGTTTTGGGTCTATGAAGGACAAGTTTGTTTGTTTTTTAATGCTCAATTTGCTGAATTCTCACGCTGGTAAAAAGTCAACATTAAAGATATTTTTACCTTGTGAACTAAAGGGACCGAAAAGTGAAGAAGAAAAAAACACACAGTTCTGTAATTGTAACTGAATTTGTGATTTGTGCTTGAATCGATATGCCGTAATTATGAACTCATAATTATATTGTGACTGGGATAGTTATAATTTTAGAATATTTTTCAAATTTATATCCAAGCTCAGCTCCTAATCTGTGACATGCACACACCCGTCATCTGACAAGTTAGAAAATTAGAAATTCTAATTAATACAAATTAGAATGAACTAGCCAATTGCAAATTCACCTTTTGAATCCTAAAGCTGAACTGAAATGACAGGGAATTAATCCTTCACTCAGCTGGGTGTTCCATCATCACCCATCACCACTAGGGAGCTAATTCCATCCGCTTAACAACGTCACCGCGTCTTAAGCTATCGGCGATGTTACGGTCAAAAACATTACGGTTTTTGCCACACAGGGATTAAAAAAAATCCTCCTACTAGACATCAGAAGGAAAGACGTTCTACTCGGGGGTAAGAGATGCAGTTGCATGGACTGATCTTTCTCAGGCATACGAACCAACAGCATAAATAGCCCTTTGATCATTAAGTGTGAGATTTTAATGCACCCTTTGCTCTATTACTTAAAGGGGCAGACCTCTAACACATACCAGCATTGTCTTTTTTTGACAGAGAACCAAAAATGTTTTTCAACGTAACGAGGCCTGAATGGATAATAGACTTAAATGGATGCGTCTGCAGGACAACGACACTATTTGCCTACAGAAAATTTAAGCAAATTCTAAAAGCTGAAAATAAAAATTGATTAATAAAAAAACCCATCCATTCATCTCCCAACCCCTTATCCATCGCAGGATCAAAGGACCAAAAGACTAAATAATCAGTTCTAATAACACTGGTGTATTTCATAATCTTATCAATTACTGGAGTGTATTGGGGACTACAGGCTACTAAACTGGTCACGCTGTTCTCTATAAGGGTATTAGAGGGACACAGTCATGGCCTGACAGATGGAGAGAGGATGGATGGCGGGAGGGAGAAAGAGACAGTAGGACATGCTGCATAATAGGGACATATTTTCCTGACGTTTAATGCCAGTATGAAATGATTTCCAGTGAAAAATAAACACAATGAAAGTACATGTTTTTAGGGCATGCTTTTTTAAAACATCAAATTAATATATAGCGTTCAAGGTTGTACATCAATGTGATGAAAAGCCCTTGAGTATGTGAGTCGAGCACATTTCTTCTGTGAAAGAGGGCTTGCACCTGGAGCAGTGAGAAGCATGGGGTCCAGGGGGGTCAAAGGTCGTCCCACAGCGAGGCACTAACTAAACAAGACCTTACACCCTCTGAAAAGTCCAGACAACCCCTGCAGCGTCATTTCACAACGTGCGCGTTCTTACTCCCGAGACACGGCAATCCACAATGCCCCCCGATAACCGGCGTCTCAATTACCCTGTGGTGTTTCCATCCCCCCTACCTCCTTTCATGAAGATTCCAGAACAATTAACCTCTTCAGTGCCACAGAAAGTTTCCCAGGAAAGCACGGCCCAATGACCACAAATTCAATCATACCCAGAAAGAAAATCGTAATAACACACGTAAAGTCCATTAAATGTGTTTTCCATTAAATGCTTCCAGAGGATTCCTTCACAAATGATTTCAGCTCTTTCAGGATGGGCTATACAGCTGCAGGCCTGATCCTACACACGTTACAGCTAACCGAATTTATCAAAATGTCCAATGATTACTTTTTGAAAGTTTGCAGAATACTGAAGCAAGACCAACCATAAAAAGGTTAAAAGGCAAGTCATTTTTGCCACTATTCCTAAACCACCCATTTCATACAAAACAACAGCAATATTCTAACTACTATGTTAGCTTGTTTTTTTACAATTAATTTACAACAATTTTGCTTCTAATCGTTGCAATTGCTAGGTGTTTTTTAAGACACAGAAGCCATACACTTAGTCTGAGTACAAGTGTAGGCTATTGACCTTTCGGAGAGGTCGTTAGGTCCAGACATGTGGCGGCTTCCTGACACCGCACCATCCGTGCTCACAGGCTTCTTGCAGGCTTCTCCTGCGGCTTCCTGACACCGCACCGTCCGTGCTCACAGGCTTCTTGCAGGCTTCTCCTGCGGCTTCCTGACACCACACCGTCCATGTTCGCAGGCTTCTCCTGCAGCTTCCTGACACCACACCATCCGTGTTCGCAGGCTTCTCTTGTGGCTTCCTGACACCACACCATCCGTGCTCGCAGGCTTCTTGCAGGCTTCTCCTGCGGCTTCCTGACACCACACCGTCCGTGCTCACAGGCTTCTTGCAGGCTTCTCCTACGGCTTCCTAAAAGCTACCCCATGTTCCTTGCAGGCCGGCTGAAATAAACATCCCTTTCAGTAATTCGTGTTTTAATGGGTCTCCATTCTGCATTTCCATGAAAAGCATTACACATATTTCGTGCCCTTCACAGTTATCCTCTGAAAGGGTTATAGTGGAAAACAAAATAAGTTGCAGATAATACAAATTTAAGACGTTATTTCAAAACAAAAATCTCATTTACACAAATACGCTAAACGTAATATGTCCACTTTGTTAGGTGACTTTTGGGCTAAATAAAACTGATAAATCTCAATAATGGTCTGTGAATTCTAACATAAATCAATTTTTAAGATATTATTTGTGCATTTTTTCTTTAGATGATTGTCTATCACACTTTTATTTTGGCTTTAGCTGGACAAAATGCACTCTTCAGCAATTTAAAATCCAGAAACCAGACAACACTCTTGTTGTTGCAGTTTATGTCATTTTATTCTGCTACTATACGCATATGGACTGAGAATAACTGCTTTCCCTAGAAATGATAATCCGCAATACAGACCCCTCCCCTCCCTAACCATCACCAAAAAAATGTCATTTGCAGGAATTTTGAGTCAGGAAGAAACCTCTTACTGAAATTAAAAATGAAACAAAAGATCATAAATTCATAAAATCTGGTTGAATCAATCCCAAAGTAATTTTTCATTTTAGACTTAAACAAACTAACCAACGTCAAAGCTTCACATTGCAAGGTAATCACAGAAGAATCAGCTTTATTTATCAAATTTGTCAGTACAAATTTCTATCACCAGTAGTGGCATTCAAAAGCTCTGAAGCTGGGTTTGGAATTCAAAAGTGGGTAATGAATTATGACCTGCCAGTTTATCAGCCTGAAACAAAACATACCATGTGTGAGGTCTACACTAAAGACCTACCAAAGTATGTGCACAGACACACAGTAACAGACTAAGCGAGAAACATCTTTACGTGACGCATCGGAAACTGACCTACGCCAATAAAAATAATTACTTCTTTTCACAACTGCAAATCACACCATCAGTGCCATAAAACTATTCATTTCTCATGTCTGCTCCCACGGAAAACCCAAACGTACAACTGAACTATTTTGCGGCTACGTGTTAAAATAGCCCAGGAAAATAAAAAAAAGGGGGGGGGGACGACAATGTTTTCTTTCATGTTCCCATCTAGTGCGCGCCAGATTCTGCCCTTGCTCCATACATGGTGGCGGAACTGGCCCAGCGAGAGTCGCTTGTTGGCCCCTTAATTGTAGGGGGTGGAAAGAAAAGGGAAAAAAAAACAGAAGGAACACTGGCTGCACTCCAGACAGACTTGAGCTCTGTTGATCATTATGTCTAGCCTTCAGGTGTCTCAGCCCTGAATGGGCGGTAGTTGGGGGGGAGGTGTAGATAACCGAGGAGCCAGACAAAGACAGAACATACCAGCATTTAAAGAGAGAGAGAGAGAGAGAGAGAGAGAGAGAGACTGGGAGAGGAAAAAACACGGCTATAAAAATTTAATTAGGCATCCTTCACTTAAGTGAATTTCTCTGTTACTCTGCTTTACTCTGAGCACCACTGGGAAAGCGGGCAGACAGATTCCATTAGTACTAATTAAACACATCTGAAGCTCTTCGACATCATCCAGTCTGACAGTTTATTCCGGAAAAAACAAAATGTATAATAATAAGGTAGAATCCCAGCCCCTGCAAGTCTATGCAAGGCGCCTTCCGCATCCCTTCTTACTGAGATTATTACGTCCAATTTCTGTGAATGAACTGCTAAACTGGACAGTTGTGACAGACAACACCTCCACTACACAACTGCACCGGGAAAATACAGTTCCTATAAAAACAGGTGATTATATTTTGCATTTCATGTAATACAATAGAACATAGCATTCACTGTCATAATTCCACTAAGCTCCGGGGGTGAGGTACTGTTATAATTCAAAATATTGCAATGCATGACTGCAAAGCATGGAAGTATCAGTCAATAATCAATAGGGATTTATCTGCCAGTGTTGCACAGCTGTACTCTCAGACAGACGGCAAGCTACACCTTCCTGGAGGGGTCAGCGAGTTTAAAGTACTTTATTTAACATGCGCCAACCAGCTAGTGTTGACACATTTAACCAGTTATTGTAATCAAAACAGGGCAGACTGTCTGAACAAAAGACTCCCGGCAAAAGTATGCGAGGCTTGAAAAGAAAAACGCATAGCATATTAATAAACATGATTATGCAAAAGTAACCTTCTATATATAATACACAAAAGGAGAATACATAAAGTAGTTACTGCGGTTCAATAATGCAATAGTTGTATATAATCATATGACGCCGATGACAAAACAAAACAAAAATTTAAGAAGTAATTTAAGTAAAGAAGAAGTCAGGTGGATACTTACAGCGAATCTTGCAATAATGCTTTTGCTGAGAGCGAACTGGCAATGCTGAATGGGGGAAAGTCCTCTTTAAAAAAAAAAGAAAAAAAAAAACAAGGTGCATGTGAAAAGCTACCAATTCATCAGCTCTTACTCCTCAAGCCCTCCGGCTCCCGCATCCTCTCCGTGTCTACAGATCGCGGTCCGTTCAGCCCAAGAAGAAAGACAAGAGAAAGGGGGAGAAAAATACAGCGGCGTCACGTGATTGGCGTAAAGGTCATCCATTGGCTAGCCGAGCGTGCATTCGGGCGCCAGGGGGGCTCACGATTGGCCCGATGAAAGAACGGTCGCAGTGTGGCTCCACCTTGCAGCCGGAGCAATTTTATGTGCAAGAAATTTTTTGTTCAGTGCACAAGTGTTCCTCAAGGCAAATGAGCGTAGAAATAAATATAGGAATAAAACTAGACTTATGAATAATAAACATCTAAAGCACAGTGCATAAGCTTGAAGAACGTCAAGGCGTTTTTTGTCACAGAACTCTTAATTAGAGACCATTGCACTTCATATAAATCTTGTGGTATAATTTGACCTATCCTGACATTTTATGTTTTACTCAGCGATAATATTTGTGGATTTTAAATAACATAATGCCAAACGATGGGTGATGCATTAAGTGTCTAGACCGTTTCATACTCATTGTACAAGAATTATTAAGTGAACTAATAGCTAATTCATTTTAAATTAGTCGAAATGGCTTTGTGGCAGTATTTGAAGTGCACGACGCACCAAAGCACTTAAGATATAGCTTTTTAATTTGCAACCGTTTATTTGTTTTCATTGATCTTTATCTTGTAACTGTAAGTGGGTGTGAAGCATACATGTTGTAGGAGCCCAATCCAATCAAACCATAATTAATGGATAGATTAGCTGGAACAAAAATCTGCTTGCTAAGGAGTTCCCCAGAGTCTGTTCTGAGAAATGGCCCCAGTGTTTGCAATAGACTTTGTATAAATTTAAATATGGGAGGACAGCCACAGCCCTTCGAACAGCAAATCATCCTGCTTCTCGTCTCGTCTCACACATAGTACATTTAAATGACTTAATTTTTTAAGGTACCCATCCTAATGTTCCAAGGGTCATGCTAAAACATTCCACTAAAACATCCCGCAGGGCTGTATATTATATTCACCCGGACTGGGAAACACAGATTTGGACAAAAATAGCAAAGATGGAGAGAAAAAATGTGATACATCTTAAGTAAAATACATAAGTTGATAACTTAAATCAACACATTTTTACCATTCCAGTGGAATTCTGTCAGAGATCCATGTAAGCAAGTAAAATGTGTCCTTTTTATGTCACACAGCATAAAAAGACCACAATACATTGTGCTGGTTTGTGTGTGTGTATGTGTGTGTTTGTGAAGTGGGAGTATAAACTGTGAATATATTGTAATCTAAAGAGATAAAATATTTACACGCTGCTGATGTATTCTGAAAGGAGAATTCATTTATCAGCACTGATCTGTAATAAAGTCTAAGAGCTTGCATGGTTGTTTCAGTAATTTGTGACGCTACCAGTCTTGCCACATTTAGCATTGTGTTGCAAACAGGTGATGATTACAGCTACAACTCACTGAGTTGTAATGAGAACAAGTGACATTAAATAGCGATTATTATGTGTCCTCCGGAGGGAATTTACAAGTGGCGCAAATTTTGGACTACTGAGAAGGCCACGTTTGCTCAGTGAAATATTGAATGGGTTTGTGTTCACGATTGTGTAAGCTTCTTTCTCGGCAGGCCGTAAGTATTAATAATACTACATGAAATGACCAGACTTACTAAATGAAATGAAAGCATCATTAACTGTAACAACACAAGCTGGAAATTCATTTTGTGTGCATAGTGACTAATACTGGGACTTGGTTAAAGGTATTGAAACAGAAACTAAGCTGTAAGAATGTCACTTTGCATTACAAAGTGTGCACTAATGATGGCCTTGGTGACAGTTTCTTACTACCATATTATAATGATATGGGAAAAAGTCGAATAACTATGTAAATAAAACATTCTGGCCTCCTACAACTCGAGTTCTACCAAAGCATTGTACAAGAAATCGGGTAAACAGAGCATTGATAATCATTAAATCAATATTTTGCCACGACTTGCCTTGTTTTGCCAAGTCAACTGATGATTTTCAGAAAGCAACATGCAGGTCTTTATTTTCAGATTTTTGGGACACTGTTATTCTCAGCACGCTGCCAGAGGGGTCCCGTTCATTTAAAATGTCATTCTGGTACAAAAAGTTCCACATTCTGAGAACCTTGTCAAATTACCTTGCACCATGTTCTTTACAAAGAAATGAAAATGTTAGTTATATAACTTGATGGAATGGAGCTTAGAGGACATTCATAATTATAAATGGGAGAATACAGCATTCTACATGCTGTAACTCTGTTTTCTGCATGTTAGCTATAGTACTGTAGATTTTTTATTCTAGTCTGAAACTTAGAGAGAACAGTATCACAGTATATATGAACAAGCGGCAGTTACCATAAGTTACTGAGCTACTTCCTGTCATGTAATAGTTGCATCATTTCGACACTTGTTATCAATGAATAATACCATCTAAAGGGACCACTTTAATGCAAATAGTCTTCAGAACCATTTGCAAAAGTTAAAACTGAAACTTAAATGGCTCAGTGGGTTGTCCTGTAAGTCTAAGAATTCATGATTTGCGGAGATATGGTGGGGACCTAAATGATAAAAAAAAGATCTAATAACCTTGGATATTAAAAAAATCATTATATTAGTAATCCAGTAAACAGAATGTGCTGTTTTGGACGTTACGCTCAAAAGCAGCTCTAGAGGGTTTCTGGGTACATAACTGCCTCTTCCTGTTCTCCCTTTGTTCCACGTACGAGTCTGCTATCATTAACCATCTTCAACAGCTCCTTCCAGCAGGTGTGACAAACTGACAAAAGTGAGGCCAGTTCCGAGGATAACAAATAAACAATCATTTGTTTTTACACTGGAAAATATCTCTGCTATAAATATCCCAAGATTCAGAACATTAGATGTACTGTAAATGTTAAATTATATTTCTTATCTGCCAGCCAATTGCTGTACTGAAAAAAGTTACGAATGCATCTTAAATCGTTAAAAAATACTAAATTTCTCGTTGATAATACCAAGTCTAAAAACAATGAGTGCACAGTTAGACAATTTCATTGGTTAAACTAATGGTATAATGCTATACAGAAAACTGGAAATTCTGCTATTGTTTAGTTCCAGAACGTAGCAACACTTACTTATTCTACATACACAGTAGTGACTTCAAACATGTTTAACTATAAAAAGTGCCACAAGTGTTATACAAATTCAGGCACCACATTTGCTCTGACTACAAAGATGAATCACCTGCAGTGCACTCTGGGAAAAAACATGCATTTTACTTATGTACACTGTTATGAGTCGACCACTTCGAGACAGCGTCTCATAAGAACAACAAAAGGAATCAATAAAGTATAACGCAGTCAATCTTAAACTTTTATATTAACTTCTTCAAGTATGACAATAAAATTCAGGAAATGACCAATAAATAAATATTATAAAATTTTGTATTTCGTCAACTTTGTTACTCTCAATCAATCACTCAATGAGATAAAGAACCAAAAGTAACGATATTCCTGAAATAGATTAAATAGAAATTCTTCCTGTCTTTGATGTTTTGATAAAAAAAAATAAAAATGTTGAGAACATGTTGTTACTTGGAATTTCTACATTTTGAAATAAATTTTGTGGAATAGAGTTTTTATTATTTTTACATTCCAAAGTTTAATACAGAATGAAATTATGCTTTAAACACTATATATATATATATATATATATATATACACACACACACACACACACACACACACACACACAAACACACCCAGAAACACATATAAGCAATTGAAAAACATTCTTTTACACTGAAAGTTAACATTAACATGACAGGAAGCATTAAGTCCTTTTCATGGTACAGTCGAATTTAAAATTAATGAATTTTGAACATATTTTCCTTAATGCACATTTGCACCTGTACACACAAGCAGAGTAGTTTTATTTGGGTGAGAGGACGACATTGCCTCTTGCTAAATAAATGGGTATGTGACTAAGGTGAACATTTTCACTCCCCACAGGAAAGGCTGTCTGTTTTGGGAACAATGGATCAGCTTTTGCCAGATTATCACAGAATCTCTTTCTCCGTGTTACTTTTAATGTGTCTACAGTAACATGCGCACTACATTTATAATATACTCAATTATATGCGTGTGTCTTCGACTGTATATTTAATTTATAGCCTACCCAGGACGTGGTATTGAATTTCTTCCTCTATTGTTGAAACGAATGTACTGTACAGAGCGTCTGGTTTCTCTTTGCAGATTTCCATGGAAACGTATTAAAGCAGATGATGTTTCTGCTTTACGCCGATAAATCAAAATCAGTCCCCTACTGCTTGGATGCTGAGGCCGTTTTGATAGAGCACTGCCAGCCTGCATGTGCGCAAAGCTGAAACACTTCCTTTTCACCTAACCCTTGGCAAAAAAGAAAAACAAATGCCGTCTCGCATTTCGTGTGGCCATTTACCATCGCATGTTTAGGCGAATTATCCTGTACCCTACCCACATGACTTTTCTTTTCGTGGGGGAGGGAAAGAGCAAAGAATGGAAAAATGAAACTGAATGATAACATTTTGGTGTGTGCAGACACAATTTTTTATCTGGCTTATCTGTTTTTCCTCTCTTTTATCTATTCTAACCGCAGTCTCACATGATTAGAAGCAATGCATTAATTCGCAGAAGAGTGTCATTTGTGATTTTATACGGCCACACTGGTAACATTTGACGTGCCGTCTCTTGCTGAGGCCACAAAGCACACAGAGTATCCGCGGGGGACTTGAGTTGTCTCCAAACCCCCCATCTGTTGTGAGGTAAGTTCAGACTAAGTAAAAAAAAAATAAAATAAAAAAAAACGGTTTGGCGGCTGGGGACTGGCGGCCATCATTTGCAAAGCCGCTCCACTAATCTTCAGCCGCTGCGGGTTTGATCCAAGCACAGCGTGCGGGGACTCGTGACATCTGCCAAGACCCTCCATTGGAAAAAAAAAGAAAACAAGTGAAAAAAGCTGTATGAGGACACACGCCTGGGAGCTGGCGTCTGTCGGGTTCAGCTGGACCGGTCCGACAGTGTCACTATGCACCGTCAAACGAATGCCATCATTTACATAAACTCACATGATAGATAGCCACCCCCTCCATCCGATTGAGTGGCGCGGCCCACTGTATGTCGGGGGGTGGGGGGTTCATTTTGGTGGGTCCGGACTCAAGCCCAACTGACTATGGTTGTCAGTAATCCTCTCAGCACTGAACAGCACTTCATTGGCAATGAAGGCCACTGTTCCTCACTTCTGTTTAGGATTTAGGTGGGAGCCACAGCCTACAGACTTGCCGGAGAAGCGAGTCCGTGCTTCAGAGCACCTGCAGCCTACAGAGACTCCGGAGAAGCGAGTCCGTGCTTCAGAGCACCTGCAGCCTACAAACACTCGGGAGAAGCAGGTCCGTGCTTCAGAGCACCTTCAGCCTACAGACACTCCGAAGAAGCGGGTCCGTGCTTCAGAGCACCTGCAGCCTACAGATACGCCGGAGAAGTGGGTCCGTGCTACAGAGCACCTGCAGCCTACAGACACGCCGGAGAAGCAGGTCCGTGCTTCAGAGCACCTGCAGCCTACAGACACGCCGGAGAAGGAGGTCCGTGCTTCAGAGCACCTGCAGCCTACAGACACGCCGGGAAATCAGGTCCGTGCTTCACAGCTTGGCGTTTGCCTGTCGATGTTAATTACGAACATATGCTTTGAACATATGCAAACATGAATTTATTTGTATACATGTACTGTACATGTGCTTTGCATAAAAGTATGCACATTAAAAAAAAATTAAATAGAACTGCAGTGAGGTGGACTGGACTGGACTGGATGGATGGATGGATGGATGGATGGATGAAAAGATTTACAATATCATATGGTCATAATTGTACAGATAAAACAACAATATATGAAACTACAACTATTTTAAAGCAAAATTCTTGCCCTATTTTGGGGGAAAAAACAGTAGGCCTCCTAAATTTTTAACAATACACAAACTGCAGCTATAAAGCATGAGCGTGATATTTATTTAATGGTCTCTCCAAGAAGAGACAAAAGAATAGATTTCGGCTTAAGTAAATCCTCCACTCAGGCTATAGCCTGTGGTTGAGCTTCAGAATTAATTACTCAGCCTTGTGATTTCTGTGGTGAATGCAACTAAGCAGAACACATTTCAGCCCATGGGACCAATAAGGGCTACCTGCCTTGCAGCCTACCTACAAAAAGCAACGGCTTGGTCCTCCAAAATGCCTCCTTTTTGGAGAGTGAAGAAGAAGCTGGTTCTGTTTAGGACCATCTTCACTACACTGCATCGATTGTGACTCCTCCTCTAATTGCCCTCACAGGTGTGTTGGAGAGCAGCATCTTTTATTCTACATGTAATCTGCTCATTTTTTCAATTGACATCCTCAGGTTTTGTGAGCGGAAACTCGAACAAGCACTTTACTGAGTTCTGGTCGAGTGGTTTGCATTTTGACTCTTCGGACTGGCAGTTTTGATTCAGCACATGCAGGACATGAGTCGTAACAGGAGAACAGCTAAAAATCCCATGGCTAATTATGAGACAAGACAGTAATACAAAATCATGCACCACTGGTATGGCATCTGCAGGAAGTCTGTTCACAAAATTAAAATTAACTGGTAAATAAAGCTTAAAACGGAAGCTTCAAATCTAGTTGTTTAAACAAAGGGCAATGTATGACATAGATCCATGACAGTGTTAGTCCTAGGATGCACGCACACTGTGGGTTGGGGGGGGGGGGGGCATCCAGGTCAGCAATGAGGTCTCAGCTTCACCTGTCAACACACAGAAGCTCCTCTGAATCTGCAGGCCAAAGTCCTTCACCTTCAAGAGAGAGTGACTCTGTCACACGAGTGCCGCTCGTTCTGACAGCATCAGCTCGCACCAAGGACCTTATCTCATCCTCACGTTGGCCTTAGCTTATGCACAGCCAGCACTAGGAAAGCGCACAGGATGACATAAAGAAGAATATAGATGAAAGTGGCTCCAGTGATGCTGGTTTTGGTAAAGTATCCTCAGCAGGTATTATAAAAAAGCAGGAGTACATGTTTTTTTACATACCTAAACAGAAGACACAAGTTACGTCTTTGAATATAAGGTCTAGCTTAAGGTTGATTTTCCTACGTTTGCCAAAAAGTTTATACTCATTTAGTTCTCCTGAAAGCACCAGAAACTACAGTAATTAGGTGAAATATATATTTGCATCAAAACACTGCAGTTCTCATGGAGTTCCAGATCCAATCCAGCCTCAGCTCAATCTGTTTGATGTCTTGCTTATTCTCCTGCTGTCAACGTGGGTCATGTTTCCCCTACATCCCAATGTGTGTCCATCTGTGTGAGATAACGTTGCCCCGAGGTGGACTGACCTGTCCAGTGCACACCGTGCCCAACGCCTCATGTTTTCCGGAACTTTGTAAGTTTAATTGGATAAGCAGTTGCCAAAAAAAAAATGGATGGATGAGAGAAGGAATTCAGTCTGGCATGCTCAAAGGACACTTACAACCTCATACTCAACTCATAGTGTCATTTGTGATGAGAATATTTTATTTCAAACATACCATGTTTTGCCAGCTGGCTAATAAAAAAAACTGTCATTGGAAATAGCTCTGCATCTTGTCACAAGAGCTAAGAGCTCACAGAGCAGAAATCCCCATGCATCTGTCCAAAGTCAATTATAATATCAGTTTGTGGCAGGCGGCTTCAGGGATGGCTTAGTAGGAGGTGACTTCATTTTAACTTAATGTTTAGCTAAGTCTGAGGTGTCACATTTTATGGAATTCATCACGTCAGTCTAACTGCTGTACAAGGACAGTCTGTGAAAGACTGATAAACTCCGGGAAAAAGTATGATTATTTTAGTTTACTGGAAAGAAGCAATTTTGTTTTTGATAATAACGCTCATATTATTAAAATAGTGGTGTAAATATGTTTGTTGATCATGCACACAATAAGGTAGGAAGTTCATATTCTATAACTATGGCAGCTAGCCTAAACATGTCTTGAATTTGTCTATAGATTCTGCAATATCCAGAATACTTACTGTAAATTATTTAAAATGTGCATGTGTGTGCTCTGGACTGGACATGTACTGGAATTTTATCCAGGGTATCCCCTGGCTTGTGCCCTATTGTGCCAGGGTTAGGCTTCAGGCTCCCCACAACCCTGCTGTGGATAAATGATTAGAAGATGGATGGATGGATGGATGGATGGATGGATGGATGATTTCATTGATTACATCACTAGCAATGTCTGTTTCACTGTCTCGTGCTTGTCAGCGTCTTAAGAAATCTTAATTTTCCTTGTGTTGAATAAATCCTTCTCTTGGGGCTTAACATAGCTAATACTAATCAGGATTCTGCCGCTCATTAAATGAATAAGTAAAGCCTCAAAATGAGTGCTACTTTTCATTTTCTACATATGTGTTCATATATGAGTTACGTCACATCATTATAAGCTGAGTTGTTATGTGGTGTTTATGAATGTTGTTTTGCAAACAGATGAATGATAGATGGACGGTTCTCTTACAGATTAGGTGAGAGGGTAGGTGGTGAAGGTATCTTTGTGTGAGGCCAATATGAAGTACTACATCTGAATATCACTGGATACCATTATTGGAAAATGTGCCTTAGTTCTATTTATTTATCGAGGTGGTCAATTTGCCACAATGTTTTTTTTTTATTATCATCTTGTGTGTTTTGGATGAAATACTTAAGCTTAAACAATAATCATCTTATATTATATTCATTCATGAATGTTTCATCTTTATATACGAAAATGATTCTCAATGTCACCTTTAAGTAAACATGGGTTTTTGTTTAAACTGAGCAAATCGGCCGTAAATTGAAATCTAATAATCATCTGACGTATGTTTTCATCCCCTGCCTCGTGCCCATTGCTTCCGGGATGGGCTCCGGACCCCCCGCGACCCAGTAGGATAAGCGGTTCGGAAAATGGATGGATGGATGGATGGATGGATGGATGTTTTCATCCCTGAATTGTTTTTTATCTTTTGATTGTACTTATAAGAAAATATGGAATATAGAGCAAGATGTATTTATGGCCTTCAAAATAATACACAAAATAATAAAAATATTTTATGTCTTTATTATTTAATGGCTCTAGAATTAAGAACCTGAATATTTGTTTAACGATAACAAAGAAGCACATATCAAGTTAGTGTAACTAATACAACTTTATAATAACCCATAATCTGCATAAAGCATTTGTATCCTGTAACGTCGTGTATGTAGGTCAGAGTTACTTAACTGTTCTTTGTGAGGGTTGCAATCTATCAGTTCCCCTTTATAGAGCATAATTGTTCTACAAATCTGAAAAAATAAAATTGCGACAACCAAAGAGGAATTGTTAAGAACACAGTACCTTTATTTTCAGAAAGGCACATATTAGGCTTATTTTTGTAAAGTAGAAGATATTTAGAGCAAAATTTGCATCTAATGAGGACATTATTAAAACAAAAGTTCACATACACCACAGCCTGCAGAAATAGGCCTCAAGCAGAAGTGATTTAAATGTAGATTATTTCATAACAAGCCGGCAAGCCTCATTAGCTAAGGGACTGGCTGAAACAAACTTTGGCTGGGTCGAGGAGCAGTGGTCTGTAGACTGTTGACCTCAGTACGTATTAGCTGCTTTTCAGCCAGATATTTATGGATATACTTAAGAAACCAGGCCTTTGAATGGCAGTTTTTACGTCTGTTTGTAATAAGGGCAGGTAAGCTTTGAATAAGCAGGAGTGATGCACATGAGTTTTATTCTCTCTCTTTAATCACTTTACTGAGCAAAGCTCATCTTATGATCCTCAGGGGCTGCAAGAGTGCAGCTCCTCTTACCGGCTGAAGTTCTACGTGTAGTTGGGGCAAGACCAGCCCTGAGATGGGATCTTTAAATAAATAGGGTCCAGGTTTTGTGCCACTTCCCCAAAGTTAGGTGTTTTTGGGCATCGGTCTTGGATGGAAGCTGTTATACGTCTACAAGGTAACTGAGGAACGGCTGTGTTACCGTGTTCTGGACCAGAGGTAGCTCACAACTCAAATGTATTTAGACTGAGCATTGAGCTTTGTGCGGATTTCTGTTTCCTGGGGTGTACAACTCACTGGACTTAGGGACCACAAGACAGAAAATCTACCACTGTGTATGGGCACAGTCACAGCACCAGGCACATGATTCAAAGGGGTTGTACTTAGTCTCCCACATAGTTATGGGTGTGTTTGGGGTGCAACGTGCTATAACACAATCAGAGTGTCATCTCCCCTTCCCTTTAAGAGCCAGGTGTATTTGCACCTTGGCATATTGCTATGATAATGGTGGATTTGCCAGGTAGTAGAAAAGAACACTTCTCTGCAGAGGAAACGGATTTGCTTGTGCGTGAAGCGAAAAGGTGTGAGCAGACCATCTGCAGCATTATAATTAATATTAATAATAATCACCATCATAATAATTACAGTATTCGCCCCGTATCCATGGGTGATACGTTCCAAGATCTACCATGGATAGCTGAAACTGCAGATAACAGCAGCCCATCCGCAGACCCCATATATAATGATTATAGGGATAGTATTGTATAGATGTACAATTGATAAATGACATACAGTACGTCATCACCGCCATTAAATACAGTAGTAATAAAGTACATTATACATTATTATACAGTACTGTACAGTTCTGTACTCCCTCGAATGTAAGGGATTCTGACGTTTTAGCCTAATTCTCAAAAGACGATATAGCAAGAAATGTATGAAGAGATGATGGAGCAGTGAAGATCATGCTTTTTATACCCCTCAAAGGACAAAGGAACAATGAAAAATCATGGTTTACTCTTACAAATTCAACAATGAAAAATATAGTATCATGTACCTGAACATAACCTGGAATGACAAAAACAGATTTGTTTGAAATTTTCTTTAATTTTTTTTTTTTTTGGGGGGGGGGGGGATACTGAAACCATGGTTACTGAAACTGTGGATACTGGGGTCCCACTGTAATAATTAGCCAGGTTTATTGGTCATTACTGCGATTAGCTTACTCTGATGAATATTAACCATTATGACATATATAATATAATATACATATATAATATTTTGATGTACGCATTAATGATCTTTTACATTGTAATCTTTTGCATGTATGTGCACCGCTACTTGCCCCAGTGCACATACCTATGTAGAGGCATGTTAACATAAGGGCAAGATAAGATGCCCTTAAAACTGCGAAACACTGCGGCAAGTTTTTATTGGTCCACTGCATCAAGATAGTAATGCCCTAGCCATACGCCTGACTTCCCCTCATTTTCAGACGGACACGCCCATTGGCACTGTGATGGGTGCACGTACACTTGTTATTTAAGCCTGTCAGTGGGCTTCTTGAGATGACTATTGTTGTTAACCAATAGGTTTATCCAGGTCCAGCACATAGTCATGAACAGTAATGACTGTTCCCTGTGACACAAATAAAAAACGAATTATCTTGCCATGATCTAAGCACCTACAATTTGCACAGTTTGTACCTTTTACATACTGCAGAACTCAGTTTTCTTGCTATTAAATGACATTCCTAATATACCTAATATAACTCAGCCATTTATGTAATTATGATTTGATTTAAGTCCTTTTTCACATTATTCTTTTCTTTTTTCCACCCTCTGTATATCACTGTGAAAACTCTGGCACCGGAAGAAGGGAAAGATACTTGAAATATATTTTTCTCAACAGAATCTTTTGAAGATTAATTTGTATTATCATGCTCCTTTATTCCACGGGAACCGAACCAGAAGATCCAGAAGCCAACATTCCCCCCAGCCTTCCATCATACTACCCTGTCGGATTTCCCCGCGTCTCCCCAGGAGATGTGTGGAAGTGAGAGGATTTGGATACCCTATCTTGTTCTGGATACAACAACTGCAATTAGCTGAAGCACCAGGATTTTCCTTCACACGTGTTACATTTACATTAACTTATTATGCATTGACATTATAATTAAGTTGCATGTTATAATTAATTGCACATGGAGAATTAATTTGTCAGACAGGATTTTTAATTAGTCTGACAACACGTACGTCACCTGCAGGGCAAACACTTACAAGAAATAATGTACAGTGTGCTTTGCAGTTATCAGTATATCATTAAATTCTCTGCAGCCTTGAGAAAATAAAATCTACATTTTAGAAGTCTGTCATATGAAATTAAATACATTTACCAAGCATTACTCAGTAGATGTGTATTCTTCAAAATAATCAAGAGATAAATGGTTAGAAGAAAGAATAAAAATACATATTTTTTACGTTTAATATGTGAATTTGGGACAGCAATGGAAATGTATTAAATGAGCAGCTTTAGGTGTCTCAGTAAATGTTAATGATGAGTCACATCTCATTGCATATCATTTTTCCGTGACTTTCCTGTTCAGGGTTACCGCAGCAACTCACAGTCAGGTCAGATCTCTTCTAATATGCACACAGACCCTACCTTGTTATGGGGGATCCCTGGATGTTTCGAAGCAGCTGAGGTATAATCCGTCCAGCATGTCTTGGGGCCTCCACTCAGTGGGACATCCCTGGAACAGCTACCATGGGAGCCGTCCACATAAGATCCGTATATGATGCCTAAACCACCTCAGCTGACTCTGTCTCGAGGTCCCTCCAGATCCCCAATGTATTAGGGATCTGTTTTGGATTGTGGTTTGTCTGGCCCCTCCTCACATAGACAGGAGGGCCTCCCAGGACCTCAAACTCCAGATGGCACAGCTCTGTGCATTGTTAAAGTACGCAAAGCCCTCCACCCCACTGAAGTCGCAATCCTTGGAGGCGACACCACCTCACTGTTTTCCAAAATTAAAAATAAAAACTTTGCCACAAGCCATTTCCAGTGCCAGCTTGTGAATTTTGGGTGAGGGGGGTTGATTTCTGTCTTTCTTAGTAGGAGAGAGTCAGACGATAATTCACCGATTACATCTGCCCTCATTGTCCTGTATCTTAACAATGTGTCCTTCTTTGGACCCAAAGCACTGCACCATCCTGGATCACAAAGATGTATTTTTAACCTTATAAATAGGAGTTTTATCACCAACAACAACACAAGAACCAAAAAAGTAGCACATGTTCATTATGCTACACTAAAGTTCAATGGAACCATGGGATTAAGCTGTCACAATGGAATGCTTATGTGTGACAATAGACCACCTTTTCGTTTGCGCCAATGCTGTGCCAGACTCCCGTCATTCTCCTCCCAAACAGCAACAGTGAATTTCTTATTTCTTCCCTTTTCCTATTGGTTGCCACTATCCCACTCCCCACCCCCCTTAAGTCTCCATCTCACAAAAGTGGAAGTCTTTTATTAAAATCCCCGTCTGCTATTTCCATGTCACATGATTCTATTCATTAACCCCCTACCACGTTCCTGCGGCAACCTTAAAAATAAATGCTATTTTGCTATAAAGTTGTCACCTTGCTATTTTGCGGTCACATGTTTTATAAAATCCCTTTCAGTAGCAAAACGATCAATGATAATTGTGAATGGTCAGTAGCTTTGTGCGCAAAACCACTGGCACCGATTTTCAAAACCAGGACCTGATTTTGCCCACAGTAAAGATCACAATGTCTCCAATCTGAGACTGGACATGTCCTGCTTTATGGAATTGCTAAATGTTCAATTCTGTACATGCTCATGGCCTGGCATGATTAATTAAGATTTCCTTTGGGAATGTTTAATCGTAAAGGTCCCCGCTTCAGTACTGCTATCACTGTTAACAGTATATTTCATACGGACAAATAGTGGCTGTAGCGAGTAAGGCATGGAGCCCGGGCTCAATAGGCAGCATTGATTGCCCCCTTTTTCTAAAAGGACCCTGGTCTGAAAGGGCCCATTTTTAAAAAGCAACAAACTCCACGGAATAGCTTTTCCCCCCACAAGAGCCCACTTTAAACTGGTGATACACTGGAATCGCCTGGAAAAAAGAGACCTATGAATGGAGAGTGGTGGTGCAAGTGTAAGAGCGGAGGAGGTATGGCACAGTCCTATAAGACGCTGAATGAAGGGGATCCGGCCAAGAATATCCCTCCACTGCCGTTTCTGCTCGCACGCCAGCGAATTCTGCCCTTTGTTCAACGTGCCAGACCACAGACAGAGACTGCAGGGATTCAGGACAAAGAGATTTATCCTGTGTGGAGTAATGCGAAAAGGTGCCCTGTTGTCACACATAAACCTTCCAGTGTGACAGCTTAGTCCCACGATCCCATTGAACTTTAGCGTAATACAAACATGTGCTACTTTTCTGGTTCTTGAATTGTTGTTGGTGATAGAACTCCTACTTTTAAGGTTAAAGAAACCATAGACATATTTAGCAAGTGCCAGAAGATGAGTGAGACACAAATTATGTGGTACACTCTTACTTAATGTATTCATTTAACAAAACATTAAGTGTTAGTTACGTACTAATCCCATGCCCGTTCATCATTAATCAATCATAATGGTTTATGTACCATTGCTTATGCAGTCACTATATTTGTTCATGATTTGTACTTCAGTAGTAACTGAGTTACTAAGTGAATACAGTTACCGATGGGTGAATACATGGTTGATAATCTGAAAGGCAATTATGGCTTAATGGGTCTTGCTATGTGCCATTTGTAAAGAGACAATAGCCTGAAAATCAAATCACTGTTCAGTTATTGTAGCAGAGTGTCCATCCCTTTTTCATAGCCAGCGTCCATGGACACTGTCCCAAGGCGCTCAGGGTAGCAGTTCCTCATATACACCAATGTTTCCCAACCTGGTCCTTGGGGACCCCCAGATGGTCCACAATTTTGCTCCCTCCCAGCTCCCGGCTAGGGAGCAAAAATGTGGAATGTCTGGGGGGCCCCCGAGTACCAGGCTGGGAAACACTGATATACACAACAGACAATTTAAAGACACCAATCCAAAAAAATGCAGCATGCCATCGTGCTGCAAGAGGAAACCCACGCAAACTCGTGGGAGAACACGGAAACACACTCTCACACACACACACACACGTGCACACCCACACACGGAGGTTTGTAATTTTGTAATTGCAGTCAACCTGAAAAAGGTCCCCACAATGTAATACAAACATAATCCACATGCATACACACACACACACACACGGGTTTGTAATTATATCTTTGTGGGGACTCTCCATTCATTTATATGGGGAAAACTGTAACCCCAACATGACAACCTTAACCCCTACCCAGCCCTAACCCTGACCATAATTAACCAAACAAAATATGAAATTTTTGTTTTTTGACTGCATTCACAGATCTTTGTGGGGACCTAAAAATGGTTGAAGTAAAAAAAAACACATGCAGACACACACACACAAAGCCTGGAACTCCAATAGTGTCAGATCATTATGATTTTCACGCAGCCATGTCATTCTACATTTTGAGCAAGGAAGTCGTGTTACTGTATGCACCCCAGCTATAAAGGCAACATTTTCTTTTGATGGTGATCTTATGTTTTCTCTGTACAATTTAATAAGATTTATTTCTTCACGAACGTAATTGGAAAAATGTTGCTCATCAGAAGGGATTGAAAAACTTAGCAGACTATGCTATCCATTACAACTAATGTTAACTATCCATCCATCCATTTTCCAGCCTGTTTATTCTACTGGGTTCTGGGAGCCTATCTTGGACGCAATGGGCACGAGGCAGGGATCAACCCAGGATGGGGGGCCAGCCCATCGCAGGGCACACTCACACACCATACACTCACACATGCACACCTATGGATGATGTAGTAACTGCAATTAGCCTCAGGATGTCTTTAGACTGAGAGGGGAAACCGGAGTACCCGGCGAAAACCCCATGACGACATGGGGAGAACGTGCAAATTCCACACACATGAAACCCAGGCCGGAGACTCAAACCCAGGTCCTAGAGGTGTGAGGCAACAGTGCTAACCACTGCACCACCATGCCGCCCCCATGTTAACTCTCCACTGCTGCTATTTTCAATCTTTATTACTCTTTAGCTAAACGGATTTTTCACCAGATTCTTTCTAACTATGCTCAGAGAAGTAACATTTTTATTAGACAATAAAAGGCAGAATGTGTTCTTAATACACTCTTAAAGCAACATGCAAGCTTTCATGAAATGACACACACACAAAAAAAAAATGTATCGTGCCAATAATGATTCTTTGGGTTACTCTCAGTGAATGAATTTGTTCCTTTGACATTTTTCTGAGCGCTTGAACTGAGTTAGCCTGCTTGCATGATTATTATTCAGCAATTACCCATTTACACAGCTGGTTAAGCTGGTTACAGCACTTCCATGGCTGCACTTTATTCCACTTTTCTGTCACAGGTTCCATGCTATACTATGTCACAGATATCACACTGGTACCATGCACTGAACGTGAGGAACTTGGCCTTCAGAATCACAAATGCATGAGAGTTGTGTGTCTCTACATTCCCTTTCACACTGGTACTAGTCTGGTTGGTGTAAAATTTCATGGACTGTTTGTGATGTAAAGCAATGATATATTTATTTAGCCCAAAGGTCTAATGCTACTGATATTAAATCATTGTGCGTGATAATGTTATTTTCTTTAGGATCATTTTCAAATAACTGATTGTGGCTGAAATTTTTACAGCTGTAAATTCCTTGAACGTTTAATCTATTTTTTTTCAGGAAGAGAAAGTACAATTTATAGTGGAATAATCAATATATTACTGTACGTATCACCTTTTAATTCATTTTAAATTAGGCAAAAAATTCTGTCCTAATGAGTAAAATTTGCAGTTTTCGTTACGGTAGACAGTGGTGCAGTGTTTGATGTGTTCCCACAAATGTTTCAAGAAGTTACAGTGACATGAACTTCATCTGTAGAATAAACAAAAAAGCATTTTTTCTCCCCGGTTCTATTTAAAGCACATCAGGTTAACAACTGCCTCCTATGTACCGCTTGAGATGAGAGAGGCTAGCTTCTTTACACTAAGACGTTACATTAACACTTTGGTTGCTGTGGCAGGAACACATCACCACTGGGACCAATTCCCGACTTGCTTCTGCGTGGCGCATTCAGTGGAGTCCTTTCCACGCGTGGCTTTCAAACTGCACGTCGTCCTTCCTGTGCAGTGTTATCTGCTCCGCCGACCTGGCAGCTGCAAGGGGCACATGGCAAAGCGTGAGGCGCCGAGCACCGAGTGCAGAAGGTGGAAGTGGTTAGAAACCGTTAAAGCGGCGGTTGAGAAAGGTAGGGCTGTGCGGCCAGTGATGGGAAACGGTCGTTAGGGGAAAAGCAACCACCCACCAGAGGAAGTGTCACGCTGTCTTCAAAGCCTCTGCGTCAGCTGTCGCGGAAGAGTATCGAGAGCTGCTATACCCGCCCCCCCACACCTGTACGTTTCGCAAGGAGGCCCAGTCTTGCCCTGCGGAGAAAAGCACAGCCCGTCACGTCTGACCCCCAGCCCCCAACACCTCCGAGGACATCAGGTTCCATCACGCAAAATGCCAGAAGACCGGCTCCTTTTTCAAAAGAGGCTAAGCTACCAGATCATTCTTGTAGAATGTAGTCATGGCAGGTCATCATGTACACCTACAAAACATAAACAAATGAACTGCAAGTGTCATTTTAAACAGAGATCGATAAAAATGTTGCAATCCTAGGCTATTTGTAGAAAAAACATAACATAATATATATATTATATATATATATTATATTATATATCTGTAAATAATGCTGCTAAAAGAGAAACTAATCATCCAAGGATGTGCTTATACTGTACCATGAAAACCCTTTAAACCTTTTAAATATACTCATTTCTTTCATACTATAAGGATTTGAAGGATCACACATTTCATTTTATCTTGACACAGGTCTAATCAACTGCAAAACATCCTCATTCCTGAGATTAGTGCTAGCAGGGTATGAAAATATGAAAGGGCTGTGAAAATATCTACAGCATGCGGGTTCGTGACCTCAAAGCTGGAAGAGTAGTGTGTGACATCTGAGACTTTATAGTGGTGCTCACTGCTCTTAAGGCGAAGACTAATGTCCGCAGTTAATTAGCCTATTAGCTACTGGCATCATCGCATCCTACGGGGTGGGGACCTTTTATTTTGCAAGCTTCTTGAAAACATCCACAGGTCAATTTATTTTGTTTTTTGAAGGTATGAGCCATTTCGGCCAGTTCATGCAGACATCCTGCAGGGCAAAGAGATTCACAGTGTGTATGCAAGAAGCTCCCTTGCATACATTCAAGCCCCACCTATAGAGAACTGTGGCCTACTTGTTCATCACAGCATGATGCGGTTGATGCCTGACATTGTGGTGACGGGGGCGGGGAGAAGTCATAGGGCTCAGCCATGTCCCTGAGAAATGACAAATGAGCACTTAACTGGAAATAACAAAGTCAGTGTTAGGAGTCCCAGCTCTTAATTCTGCTCTGTTTGTTACAGAAGGTCTGAAGAAGCGAAGCCTGAGAGAAGCACCTGACAATGAGAAGTCGGACTACTTTTCCGGTTACTTCTACTGTATATTTTTCAGCTCTTTGTGTGCTAGCTAGCTTTGCATGTGTCCAATAAAAACAGCCTGGATTTTACTGCCTTCCTCTTGTCCTTAACTGCTCCCTCTTAATCCCAATGGGCACGTCAGTTTTTTATGCCAATATTTTTAGTAGTGTTAGAATTTTGGAGGCTGTAATAAACATTTTCCTTGGCGACACAAAATCAAAATGCACACACTTAGAATTCACTGAGTATGCCTCCAAATCAGCAGTCTTCTGTTTAATGGTTTTAAAGATCTTTGCTTCGCAGGTATTTTTGTGATTTATGTTCTTGCAGACATGCATCCATCTTCCAAACGCTTCATGGGTATAGGGGTCATGTGGAGCCTGCAGCTTACTCCAGGAAATACAGAACACAAGGCGAGGGAACGCCCTGTATGGAACGCCAGTATGTTATCTGATATGTTCGGGCACTGTATAATTAACGGAATTGCAAGGTGATGACGGCAGCTTTCATTGTCCAATTAAACACATTACATGACTATACATTGCTAACATGTCAATTGTCATTTCAAAATATTTTCTATTATTTTAAATGAACATGTATTTTGTGTATTTCTTTAACTTCATTGTAAAAAAACCAGGTAGTCATTTACCGCTGTGTCAAATCATTTCTATTTCTTAATGTATGCATAATTTCTAAATAATTGTCTCGGGTGAAAATGCAGTAACATTTCTCATTAATTTACTTGTATTATTATATTATAAAAGCAGGTTCATATATCCAAGCTCTTACTACAGAAGTGGCTGCTGAATTCTTTTTGCAAGAAAAAAAAAGTAGGTAGTCTTAAAAAATGAAAGCAAATCAAATTAAATGTCAATTTATGGATGCTATCGACATCAGTGTGTTTCATCAAAACATTATACAATATCACAAAAACATTTAAAAAATAAATAAATATGAATAGAGATGTATTATTATGTATGTATCAGTCTTTTGTGCTGAACGTTGCTGCACGTATTGGAGAGATGGAGTCCTGTTCTATACAAACCTTAGACCTTCCAGATTATTCTCACCTGAAGCTTCATTATGCAAGATATGAACGTCATAATAATAAACAGGTTTGTAATCTGACTGTAGTACCGTGACACGTAGCATGAAACCAGGTCAGGGCTCAGTCCCCGTGCAAACGAGGAACAGGTGTGCGGAAGCCATCGGCCTGGCGTAGCATCGTCACCTTTTATTTGTTAATCGCCTCTCCTTCACCACGCCGTAATTTACAAACAGCAGAGGCCTCACACACGCGGTCGAGCTGCCCTGCCAACCACGAAAGAAATAAAGCCAATATTTCTCTGCCTCCCCCTCCCCACACCGAAAGCATTTTTTTACGTTTATTGATCCTTGCATAAATGGTGACCGTTGGCCACATTGGGATGTTAAGAGATTGTTGGGACCCCTGCACCGATCAGCTCTACAGGTTGGTGAGGGCAGCCAGCTAGGTAACTAGCTAATGCTGCAAATGGAGGGGATGGGGGTCTATTTAAAATTCAAGCTAATTAAAATGGCTTCAATATGCTACAAAAGATCCCGAGGCTGCTTCTCCTGTCTGCCACATGTCCCCAGCTTTCCTTCCCTTGGAGTGTCTTTGTGTTGCTCTTCTTCAGACATTTTCACACGTTATCCCTTTCATTTGTCTGTTGTACTCCGTTTTCTGTGTCCATAATGGGTTCAAATACGGATCCAGCTCTGTTTACGTGGAAATTTATGTAAATATTACTATGACGCACACCAAAATGAAAACCCTTCCATCCAAATATCCAATGGATTCCCCAGTACAGAATACCATATATTAGTATAGCATAAATAATGCGACACTTATATTAACAGCAATACGATTATACATTTTTTATTATAACATATGTTGTAAACAAATATCTCGAGATGTCGAAATTATCTGGGGCAGCTCGATTGACGTAGTGACTGATTCTGCACTGGTGCGGAATTAATGCACAGCTTGATGCGCTAGGATTTACAGTACTGACGAGTTTATGGAAAATGCTATGCCAAGCGGTTTGTCAGCCCTAACAGATTAATCCTAGCCCCCCTTCTGAGTTTTCAGCCACGGTGAACACAGTGTCTGACTCCATTTCTAGTGTGCATTACTGCACGGGGTGGTTTGAGGAGTATGGGAAAAGTACACGGCGTGCAGGAATGACACGACGAAGACACGCGCAGGCTCTATGGTCGTCCGTCAAAGGAACGAGTCATCAACCGTTCCTTTAAATGCCGGGCAGAGAGATAGCGTCCTTCATTTTGGTGCTGTGACTGGATTCTGCCCAGGGTGTCTGTCCCAGCGCTGCCCTTCACAAGTACACACATATCTCCGAGGTACGCAAGCCCATCCGTCCTGAAAGATTCTTCCACGTCTGTGCTTCAGTGACCCCTGGCTGGCTTCACAACTGAACCGTTATGCTCTGCCCATTATCCAGGGGAACATGTGCGTACTCTACATCCATTTCATGCCTACAAGCTATAGGACATGACATTAGCCAGGAAGAGTATGAATAATGCCTATTTTAATTTTTTGTTTGTTTGTGTTTTAGGTATCAAGCAAAGTATAATCTGGAATAGAGCATAATAACTTGACTTCAGTACAGGTGGGATGAACAGGTATACATTAACATCAATTTAACAAATAGATGATTTTACGATGATCATTTAGAACACCCAAAGAGAATATTCAAATAAAACATCCTTGATCTACTATGATATAATTAATATGATGTTGCCAAGCTCAGTACAATGAACCTTTATCATATGTAAACATTTCCATTTAGCTAGCATTTAGTTATTTAAAATCCCCCTTTTGGATGTGTGGGACCGTGGCAAATCTATTTGGGTTGCATGCCTGTGATGGATCGTGTTTGTAGGTCTGACGCAGATCTTCACAGCGACAATCAGATGCAGCATAATAGGCGACAATTCACAAATAATCACCATGGCAATAAATATGTTGTGACTGTCAAGCAGGGTATAAAATGAGCAATATAAGATGTCTGCTTTGTCACCTTTGAAACATGACCTTTCTTTGTCATTTTGCACACAAACAGTGATTCCTGGTGTAACACAGACTTTGTATGACTATTTAAAATATTTATAACAAAAGCTGTTAACTTCCGCTAAACTCCATAGAGCCTATTTGTATGTTATGAATAAATTATATTTATTATTATACTTAAAAAATGTTTATATTGAATCTTTTTGTAAATATGTTATTTGTTAGTAACCAAAAAGTTAGGCACCCACTAGACTATACCAAGAATGGAGACAGGAAGAGCTTCTAGTTGATATTTTAGGAAATTCATTCTCATCTATATTTCTGAGAATGGTTTATTCTTTTTTTTTGGCTAGATAATTTTTTCTAATTCTTGCTGCAGATGTAAAGGTCCCCAATGAGTCATAAGAAGGCTTAATTGGCAAGATCTCCTAGAACAGAAGATCAAAGGCAAAATGTCTATAATGAATTCAAAAGTGACGGTCGTACAAAATCAAACAGCCATAAGAGGCATGAAAAGGGAACGTATCTGCATTGAGAACGTCACCGTCTACAGTATGTGTGATTAAACACTCAGCGGGCAATTTATTAGGCACATCTTCTTGTTAATGCAAATAGCCCTACTCCTCCGAACAGCAAACATGATCGAGTTTATTGAAAATAATACAATGAATACAATGAACAATGAGCAACTGGCAATCAGTGGCAGTTTTGTGTTTCAAAACATTTTGTTAATGAGGTAACAAGTTAAGTTTGGAGGTGAATGGCCAAGGTCATTAAAGCTAACAGCAAGGCCACAAATGCAAGAATAACAGCTCAGTATAGCAAATGGTGCGCAGGAAGGCTTCTTTCGTCTCACCCTCATAGGGGTCCGTGGGCAAAGTGGGTCCTACCCAGTACCAGCTAAGTATGCCAAACAAAGTGGCCATATGGGTTATATCTTAACCTTAGTATAAACAAGGTCAAACCTTATCTGGTAAATATTTATCATGCATCATAAACATACCGTATTATATAAAATAATTATAGAGAGCATGAAGCTGAATAGGAAAGAGTAAAATAAATAAGAAATAAGAAATATATATAAAGAATTTCTACCGTTTCTGTTTAGAGGAGCATGTTGAAGTAAGCACTAGACCAGGCACGTGTCGACGTCACAGTAAGCGGAAACCCGAGCAGACACAGATTCTGCCCGTTGACCTCAGATGAGGTCACTGCTGCAGGTGCGCCGTGCAAACGCTTCACTTACACAACACTCTTCCGCTTCTCACACCGACAAAAACACCGATCTCAGCAAAGAGCGATACGTGTCCTGAAGTAGGCAAACTGCCATGGAGCAGCAGATGAGAATGAAATGCACCCATGGAAATGAAGGTGATGTGTTGCTGAAAGGAAATCCAAATTTGGAAACCTGATGTTGGTTATCCTAATTGATTTTTTATCGCATACCTACAAAAAGCATGCTTGTGGTTTAGTTCCTTATTACGTACTTTATTAGCTAGCTAATGTTACGTAATTAGCTAGCTCCTGTTGCATAAGAATTGACCGCAATGATCTCATTTTCCTGTTTCTCTTGTGCGATTGTATTCTATATAATAATTCTATAATTCAGTACTGACATTACATAGACAACATACACTATTACATCAACTTACTCCGACAAGCTCAGCTAACTTCATTTATGCTATTCCTGCATTATGCAGATATTTAAAAAGAAAATAGCACGCATGTGCTATTTCAATTGCAAAACACAGGGCTGCCCTTCTGTGGAAGGCAGATCTGCGCTTTCTGAGCAAGGCCTCAGGCCAGCTGTGTCTCATTGTTCCTGAGATTACAGGATGTGACACGACGTCAGAGGATATTCCCGTCACTCACCAAGATGCCCTTAATATCTGAGGAAGAAAACAATCAACTCTGACACTGCGATGAGCATCGTGAAAAATCTATTTACGTTATTCACTTGTATCATTTCGGAATTTTTCAGAATATCATTTTCCAGTTCAAATGTGCACATCACAAATGTTACAAATTATGCATCCTCCTCTACTTCAAGTCTATTTTTAAAAAGGAATCATAGATTTCATTTTCACTAGTATAACGTTAAATATATCATTTACTGTATTTGTAATATTATCTGTCTAAAACAAAGTACACATCACAAGACCAGATCATCTGGTAGAAAGACAGTGAATTCACCACATCTGTGACTCTCACATTGTGTCTCAAGTTAATTATAGCTCACTTTACCTATAAAGCAAATATTGTCTGAAAGGTAAGCAAATCTATGGGGGAGGGGTCACAGGGCAAGGACCCTAGGACCTCAGAGTCACAAGAAGAGTGCTCAGACGAAGAAGGCATATCAGCTTTTTGGGGGCAGGGCATACGTAGGGCAGGGGAGGTGACATTACGGGATAACACAGGTACATCGAATGCACAGATATCCCGATCTCACCTGTCTGTAAGAGTGAGACATCAGCTTTAATTTCAAGGGGCCTCCTTCAGGCTCTAACAGAATGACACCTCCACTAGTTCTCAACGTCTACCTGTAAATGTGAATTTGTTTCACTTATTGTCTTTTTCCTTGTTCCTGTTTATACTATAAACTATAACAGGCTGTAACAACATATACCACTGTAACTCATTATAACGTACATTGGGTGCTTAAATAAACAATATAATACAGATAATCCTAAACTGGTGAATTCTGCGGGTTAAATAATCATTTTATTTCATGGCTTAACGTTAAGCAGCACCTAAGTATGATCTTCAAAGCCTTAAGCACATATTATTCGAATTTATGCAAATATTGGTCTGTTCATAATAATTCATTCGGGAAATCATTCCCTGGTGTAAAGATGGCCAAGTTTTTATGTATCAAATAAGCCCCATTTTATTGAGGGGGAGGGGTGGTCATGTTTCATATGCTGCAGTGTGCTACCTACTGTACAGTAGCCTGACCAAGCACTGGCCATAGAAAATATCACACTTCATTAGTAGGTCTAGTTATCATTTCCTGTTTTATTTATCAGCATATCCTTGATATTGTGTTTTAGGGCCCATATTGATCATAGAGTTTTATTTGTTCATATTGTGATACTGTGATGCCTTGCTCGTCCGTTCCTCCCGTGTGCCACGCCCCCTAATTACCCTCGTGTGATTCCCTGATTGTCTCCA
>JAODJX010000035.1:15079337-15101160 GCA_026776945.1 Isichthys henryi | reverse complement strand
TTGTGTTTTTATAAATTAATTTTTTCTACCCCCCCCCTCACCGGACCGCCGTGTCGCCGGATTTTACAAATTTTCGTTTTTTTTTTTTTTTTGAAGTGTTGGGGGGGGGGGGGGGGCCCCCGCATTTTTTTCCCTTCCTTTTCCCCGGATGTGTGCGAGTCGTCCCTCCCCATTACCCAAGTGTACACTTACACAAACCCCACCCCAACGCAGCAGAGACACACACTTTTCCCTTGACTTATGGCATCCCCACCCCGCCCTATCCTACCCCATCCCACCCTACTCCCCACGCATGCACGTGTTCAGCTATTTTTCCGGAACTGTTCTCCGGGCAGCTGGGCGACTCAGCTCCGGCGTTCCAAGTCAAATGGTGGGTGTTTTGGGGGGGCAGGGTAGAGGCACTTTGACCAAACGTCACTGTCCATGTAGGCTTAAGGTAGCCCATTGGAAGTGTGGCAGTAGGAGAGCACTGGGCCCCCGCCTGCGGCCCGTACAGCTGTTCACACAATCAGTAGATTTACAGGTGCCGTTAACCTTTTCATCGGAGGAAGTCAACTCAACCCAACATTTTTTAAGTGGGGGGGGGACCTTCACGACTCCATCTTTATGCTCAAAGCTTCCTACTTTTTTTATTATTAATGTGGGAATAGCTGTCAGGCTGGATTAATAAGTTGACCAAACTTCCAAAAGCTTCGCTAAGTTTGGTAATTCATAGCTTGTCTACGCTCAGAATAGCACACTTCCTAAATTTAACTTGACTATAACAGCATATTTAGACCATTAAAATTTTGAATCCCAGCTTTTCTGTCTTAAGGCTAAATACCATAACTACTGTTATGCTGTTGTCATTCACTCCTGAGAAGGTTGTCCAAGGAACGAACAACAATAATACTAATATTATAACGATAAGTTTTGGGGAACTGCGGGAAAATGTAGTGTCTGCATTTTCAGTTTGTTTTTCGTTCGTTTGTTTGTTTATGTTTTATCGAGTTTTATCACAAACACCAAATTTCACCAGAAATTTAAGGTAAGTGGTAAATAGCTTGTAATCGTTTTAACTGAATCGTGTCTGTTTGTCTTTCTTGAAACAGGAAGCAACCTGAGTTACAATGGCCGAATAAAAAACAGCTTTTAGCGCTCTTAAAATGTACCGCGCACAGCCTGTAAACTACGTGATCTATTGGAATTTGCTACCCTGTCCAATGCGAGAATAGAATGCTGCTATCAGAACGCATTGATTAAGGCCAAGGAACACATTAGGGGCCCATAAGTAGGAAACGGGAGAGAAGTCAACACAAACTGACACGATTTCAGGCCACAGCAAGTCATTTGAGGAGCGCTGGCATGAGACGGAATACAGCTGCCTCGCTTTCTGATGGGGATCTAAACCATTAACTCAGCTTCCATTTGGCAAAATTAATTTGCAGCATATTAAAACACTATTACGGGCCTGCACGGGAGGTGAAGCGGGGGCCAAAACACTATCGATCAGAGGTCATGTCCTTTTTTATTTATTTATTCCAACTCGACAAAAGCTTCAGTGACTATGAGTGGGGCTGTGATGTCACAATGCCTAATTATAAGATCAATGACCAGGCCCAGTTATGTAAACAACATGCCTTTTCACATCATCAGTTGACTTAAGCGCATCGCTCTATACGAAGACATCAACAAAACAAGCAAAGTTATATTATTTTAATTGGTTTGCTGAGAGATCCTTCCAAAATGACTTACAATTTCGCTATTTTAATCAAGCGATTCTAAGTACCTTGCAGAGGAGTAGCAGAGCCGGTCCAGGGACTTGATAATGCAATCTTCACATTATAAACCTGTATCCTTAACTGAATATAGCCCCAATTGTTTGTGTTACAAAACTGCATTCCTATCCACAAAAACTTGGTGCGTAAATTTAGAAAATTATAGGACTATGCACATTTTGGCTTTATCAAATAATAAAAAAAAAACATTATTACATTGAGACAGTTACGGAATTGTGTTTCCACACGAAATGTTAAGTCTTCAAACAGACCAAACTGGAAAGAATGTTGAGATGCTCCTATTATATATACCATGAACTCTGTGGATCACACCATTAGTCATATTGCTGTAGAAGGATTGTAAAATTAAGAGAATTTAAATGTTTAAATGTCCTATAAAACCACGTTATATGAAACCAAGATTATCGTCCAAAGCAGTACTGTGAAAGTAAAAGTGTTTTAAAATGACCTCAGACGTTAAAAGCCTATGTAATGTGGAAAAGTGGAGATGAAGCATGTCTGGTAAGTTTCACAAGAATAACGTATTTATCCATGTGAGAATCTTGCATTATTTTAAAGATGAATGAAACCCACTGTAGAGTTTGAAAGTAACAGGACTTAAATATCTGTAATAACTTATGTCTATGTCTATGAACATAACAGGTGACTAAAATATATAATTTTATGAAGTTAATTGGCTCTTGTGAGTTTGCAAGGATGCAATGACCTTCAATCTGAAACGACTATGGTCCAAAATGGTGTTTTAATTTTGAAAAAATTGGGCAAATTTTGGGTGAGAAAGAAAAGGAGGACGAACTCAACCAAAGTCTCATGGTCATTACCAGAAATATCACAGTTTTATTAGTTAACTTCCTTGAAGAAGAAACTTAATAAGTAATAAAAAGGTCAAAAGTATAACACGTTAAATTAAAGAATGACATCTTGCGATGGAAAGATTTTAATTTGCCTTCCATTAAACTTTTTTTCCTTTGGACAGCGTAGGCCTGTTTTCAGTCTGATTTTCTAACTTAAAACGAAGACCTTAGCTGCAGTTTTGTAAGGGCTGCGCTAAGCGTGAACGGAAAACTGTGAGAAACAGCTTATTTTAACACCTGACGAATGAGATAAAAACCGGCGTTTGTGATTAAAACATGTTCTTAAGGACACAAAGGAAACAACCGTGGTTATGAAGAGATATGGTTATCAAACGGCTGTGCTACCATTTGATTTTTTTTAATTGGGCCTATTTATTTTAACAGAAAATATTATACCTATAAATTGTGAAATGTCATATGAATTTCGTGAGCAACACCGGGTCCCAAAAGAAAATTCTGCTTAAAAAAGATAAAACCAAACACAAGAGGATATAAGTGGTTGATTGTGTTTGAAATAAATAATAAATATAATAGCCTGTATTCATTTATTGTTTTCTGCTAAAAAAAGGTTTTGTATCACATTTCATATTGTTAATATGGACAATATTATGTGTAGATGCAACCTATAAATCCTTATCTTGTTGAGTGTTTGTCCGATTCTTAGTATTTATCCAGCTTTTCTGACTTTCTGAAGCATCACGTACATCTCCGCTAAGTTTGAAACGGAGTTGTATTCGACTGCAATTTCACGTGTAAAAAAAGGAAAGAAAAATGAAATAGAGAGGGATCAAAGCACGCTATCCTGGAGTGAGGGTCCATTAATCTAAAGGCTGTCTGTGCTCTGGCCACCCAGCCCAAACGTACGCACTCTCCTTGACCTGCAAGCCAGGACAGCTCAGCAGATGTGCTGAAATTCATTGGAAAAACCCTCAAAATTATGGGAGCTCTATCTAAGAAGTAAACTTTTGGGGGGCATTGGAGGTGTTTAACTGCACCAAAGCAATTGTGCACCTATTGCTTGGGAGGAATGCATTTCCCACCATTGGTGTCCTGGATGTTTTTTGGGGGTGGGGGTGGGGGGTGGTTGCTGGTTCCATTATACTTCATTTTCCACACCGGAAAAAAAAAGTTGAGGGGCTAGTATGCTACGTGGAATGCAGCAGTGCCAGTCGAAGCCCAAGCCCATGTGAACCTATGTCGTCTAAGATGGCAGCCACCGATGCCACCTGATGTGGTGACCAGCACTGAAAGTGGGCACTTGTAAATGCCTGGAAGCCTCAATGCCAGTGTGACTTCAGAACACAGCCTAGCTGTTCCGCTCTTTTAACAGCTTGTGTCATTTTTCAGCCTGATATGCAAAGAAACTTTTGAAACAATGCCCACAATGCTCTGTTTAAATCCTTCAAGTGTGCTTGTTTTAAAAAGGTTAATGTAAATGCTATAGTTTATGTATGTCATATGCAGCATCCCAGGACTGTGCTCCTGTTGTCATGTAACTGTCATATCCAAGCAGGCAGCCTTAAATCTGAGAGCCTTTGCATTAAGTTTTCCCGGGTCAGGAAGGCAGGATGGGAGGAATGGCAAACAACTGTAGAAATATTTTTTCATCAGTTCTTTCTTGTCATTGATGTCCGTCGATCTTAACTTGACAAACAGGAGCGTGCAGGCAGGAATTAATGAAATGTAGATTAGAATTAACTAAGATCATTTTTCATGCCCCTGGTGCACTGGGAGCGATTTTTATCACCATTGAATATCGATACACAGCTACTACACATGATGCAACATCCTCACACTTCTCTGTACATCGAATTGTATTAAAACTGCAAATGAGGGCGATGCTGTGCCTCTTATAGGTGCCCAAGCATCTGCCTGTCCGCAATGGTCTAGGTCAGGCCCACCGTCTTGACCTATCAGGACATTTCGGTAGATTCTGTAAATTAAGATGACTTCTTCTGCATAGATGATGGACAAAAGAGCAGGGAGGAAATCTCACCAAGTGTAGCAATGGGAGAATGGTCATCACGTGCTTAACAAGAGCAGTTGGCCACACGATGACAGAGAGGTCTTCAGGAATGTAGAGCTGCTGGGGATATAGCGTTCCCTCTGGAGGAACGGCTTCAGGAAGGAAGGCTTTCATTTTCAAAGATCCTTCCTTTATTTATGTTACATATTTTCATCGGCGGGATTCTCAGAGGAAAGGGAACATTTTCGATTGTCCCAAATGATGCCCATGTTCTCTGAAACAATCCTTGCGTTAGTGGATTTTTCTGGGAGCCGATGCCCTTGTACCAAACCCTGTGAGTATGAGCAGGGACGTTAGGTGGGACTGGCTAATTGTTTTTTTTTTCCTTCGCATTTCCCCATCCATTGCTTCAGAGGTACACAGGCATGATGTCACCATCCCACACCCCACTGGGAATTTGATCTTTTATCATTCGTTTGATTTTCTTTTTATCGACGTGATTGAAGATAATAAGGAAGATTAACAATATGCATGCTCAAAAATGATAAATGACCGTCAGTTGTAATTCTCTTGATAATTGATGATGATGTTGTTGACATAAGTTTAGTCGATGTACTCATAGTAGCAAGTTTATTTGTAAAAGCTGGAGAAAGGGGGCATCGCGGGATTTTCCTGACTGTATGTAAATCTGTAATGGTTTTTCAATTTGCTCTGTCACCAGTGTAATCTATCCCTTAATGTAACCTTTAATCTAATCTAACCTTTATTAGCTAAGGGCAGAAATTGACTTAGTACTAATCTCTCCGTGGGGTTTATGTGTATGTGTGTGTGTGTGTGTGTGTGTGTGTGTGTGTGTCTGTGTCTGTGTGTGTGTGTCTATGTCATCTGGGAAAACCAGTAGCTATAGAGTCCCAGCTCTTCTGGACAGGATGTCTGGAGTTGCCGTCTACTCAGGATTCAAGAGAAATCAGCTGAGGGTTGTGTTATTTTCTTTGTCTCTCGCTATTTTTTTCTGGTATAGATCTGTGGTGTAAGAGCTACTGTTGGAACATAGCTATCTATCTCTGTGGAGGCACTGGGACAAGGCCGGTACTGGGGGGATGGTGTGTGCTGGGGGTGGGAATTGCTGTCTTCTTCTAACGTAGCACCGTAGATGCTCAGGAGGGAAGCCGTGCAATGTAAACAAGATGATCATGCCCCATGACAAATAGCTAATAATGGCTGGGGACTGTAGCGAGCAATGAGAGGTACATTGATTGGCCTTATTACCTGGAGGATCCATCTGGGAGACACAGCGGGGAAATTAGCCGGGCCCCGCCCACAGCAAGAGTGATTGCTCTGTGGGCTTGGAGCAGGACAAATAGTCTCTCTGCCATCTGGGATGGACAATGCTTAATGTTTGCAGTTAAGCGTTTTGAACCCCCTCCCCATTTATCTGTTATCCATCTATAGTTCTCACAATGGATAATTTACTCTCTGACAATTTCAGAAGCTTTGCTGAAGCTACACGAACCAGAAGTAGCTGAATACGGTAGTAGGCAAAATATCAAATTTCACTTCAAACTGTCATATCCTAAGATATATATAAAAAATACAGACTCGATCACAAATACTGACCAAGGTCTAACCTGTATCTTGATTGTAAAAACTCAAAATGATTCGAGGAAAACTCAAGGTACAAAGCAAGGGATTAAATTGTATTGATGTCTGTTGAGTCCATTCATGTAGCTTCTTCATAGGCAGGTTTTTATAAAGAAGCTTTTGCTGGGTTTTTTGCTTCCAGTTTATTGAATTCGCATGATCAGAGGACACAATCTACAGACTGAGCTGAGTGTGATAAAAGACACATGGAAGAGCTTTGACTGCACTCTGCAAACCATTCGACACAGTACTTCTGAATTTACCTCTTAAGGCAACATAACTATAGTTTAATGAATTACGTTTCAGTTGTAATAATATGATCTTATATAATTTTGTAATTTTTCCTTTTGCTGTACTTGGAATGAAATATATTCATAACACCATTTCTGACATTGTCCGTTATTTTCTCATTTTATTCTTTTTTTTCTAAATATTTTGTATTCCGCGACTTAAAATGCAATCATTTTTCAAAATGTCATTTTAAATACAATGCCTCTTCGAACTGTCATTATCCATTGACTCTCCTTTTTCATTCCATATCCATACTAAGTGAAGCCCTCAAGTACGCAGAAAGAGCAGAGGAAGCAGGGTTTGGGGGCTCGGGGTATAAATTGCTTTCCGGAATAGCTGACTTGTAGAAGCATGGGCATCCACCCAGGTCACCACGAGGCTGACCATCTCAGCAGCGCAAAATGAGGTCACTTTTTTTTGCTGCTTTGCACAATATCCAAGACTTCTTCACTCGCTCAAGATCACATCACCTTTTTTCACCTCAAGGCACCGTTCCTCTGCAGTGGACTTCTTCCTGGAAGCAAAAGGCACCTTGAGAAAAAGATTCCAATTCTCCAAATCCTACATCATGGCTTTGAAATATTTCATTGCATTTGGGTTTCTTCATTAATGGAATGGTTTGGTTTTCAGTATTGTAGTATAGTCATACTGACCATCCATCCATTGTTGATCCACACACAGCACGGTCACAATGAATGGGATGTCAGTCCACTCTAGAATACACACAGAACAGTAGGAGAAGATGCAGTCCATTCAAACCAGGCAATCCTGCAGAAGTAAGCAATCAATGCTAACTGTTGCTAATGGTAACGCGCCGCCCTTTCTGTCACATGGGCAATGTAAATTGAGTATGTACCAATCTTACCAACGTCATTTTAACTCTTGGCTTTCTTAATCTACAAAGCCCTTTCTCACGTGACTTCAGGGATCTGAGAACTGACTCCAGCTATTGCAAGCTATATATAATTATTATCTGCCTGTGGCAAGTCCAGTTCATCTGGCCTGATATGTGTTTATGGCTGCCAGAAGTCAGCTTATATGCCACAGTGCCAAGGAGAACTATCTTTAAGAGGCCAAAAACCTGATCTCAGAAAAGGAAGGAAAATGAAAATGTCTGGTGCGGAAACCTTTGGAGAAGCAGCTCTTAAGAGGGAAGTTCTTGTCTGCCCGCAGTCTGACCTCAACCATCGGACTGCAGTCATCTCAACAGTGAAGGCAAACTATACATGAACATTGTTCGATATTGAAACACAGAATTAATAAGTGCAGCAACTTTCATCATAACAAGGCAAATACAAATAAAATCACTTTGAAGATTAGTTTTAAGCTACCCTGATTTTTTTTAAGTATATAACCATGAACAAATCTATATAAATATGAAATATATTTACCAATATTTGTGTTTTGCAGTGTTTTCTAACAATGTACCCATGTATTTCTTTTTCTATTCAAAGCCTGATCTTCACATCATCCCAATACCTTCTACATCCATCCACCAGCTGGGAGGACATGGTGTATTAATGGGAACAATCAATACACCCACTTCTCCTGCATCTCTCTCCCTCACTCCCTTACAGTAAATATAGTTAAGTATTTATGAATTAATTGACTTCTTCCAACTAAATAAAAACTCGTGCTGACCACTATTCAGATGCAACCAGCCCTCAATATAATAAATAGATAGAAGCCAGCCAGAATCTGCATTTTGCTAAAATGGAACTTGGGCAACGTGGGCAAGGTCAAATTGATTGCACTCACCTCAAAATGATGTATTTAAATGTGACCCTTCTGAGCCACCGTAGTGTGTTGTGTGCTGACAACTCAGCAATGGAAACCTTGTTCTTCACAGGTTTTGCTTGATGGTTTACAGACGGACACTCACAGAGGACCTTCAGGTATCCATTTGTGTCCCCTCCCAGTATGTTTGTTGTGGGATTTCCCAGTCGTGGATGTCAAAGAACCAAGCACCACTTATCCGCGGGCCTTTAGTCGGGGTGGTCCCCTTCTCTGAAGGGTCAGCAAACACAATTGCATCACTCCTCGGTCCTTGACCCCTGACACTCAGGAACAATCACCCCCATTCTTCTGGCCCAGATGTTAGATCTTTGTTAGGTTTCTTAGGGTGCATGCAGTGTAGCTTCATCGATTAGAATGCTGTGGCTGTCCTCAGAAGGTTATTGCTTCAAGTCCCGCTTGCATAGTAATTTCACTGTTGGACCCCCAAGCAAGGTTCTTAACCCCAAACCCCTCGAGAGACTGTCTGACCCTGACGTCTCAGTCGGACATTACTTTGGGTAAAAGCCTCGACTAAATAAATGAATGTAAAGGCTATGCATTGAAAGTCCAGACATTATAAATGCATGGAATAAACACTGCATTTCTTAAATGGGACTTTATTTCTTTGTCTTACTCTACCAACTGTACATAATTTGAGCTACTGTTTACCTTTCAGTTACATGTGTCTGCATGCAAGTTTCCTTCTATAACTGTCAGACAAACACAGAAATACATGGCACTCTTAAGATTAAAAAAATAATCTGTCCATGAACTAGCACCAGACCGCTGACCCGCTATCTGGTGAAGACGGAAATGATTAATTTTCTTGGGATTAATGCTTTCTGATATACATTAAAGGCTGGGCACTGAAATCAAAATAGTTATAGAATATTGACTTTAGGTTAGTAATCTGTACTTTAAGACAGTTAAATCATTTTATGTCATGTGTAATTGTACGCTTCCCATTTTTTAAAGGACTTTATCCTGGGAGGTATGATGATGACATGTATGTAAGGTGGAAAAATGGTGAACAAATGTCTGCTTGGCTGGTCTGGGAGTGCTGTGGGAATTCAGCCTCCCCATCAAAAAGACTGTGGTTATTCTCCACTTATGGTTAAGTGAGAAAATAAAGAGATTGTGGAGGGAAGCAGGAGGTATCTGGGTCGGGATCTCAACACAAAGCAGATGGATTCTCTTTTTTTTTGGTTATTTGCTATGAAATTCCTCAATATATATGTCCCTCAGTTTATTCTAAATATGAACAATAATATCATTCACTTTCCATTTCATTTATTATTAAATATATTTCTTCCCAACTGGAAAAAGGTCCATCGCTATCCAGATGTTGCGGTGAAACATTCAGGTGAGACCACACAAGAGGTAGAAAAAACGTATTTTAGGAAACTCATGAAACTCGTTTTAGTGAGAGGATTGTGTCTAAAGAAAGGTAACACACACACACACTCTGTATATATTATAATATATAGTATATATGCACGCAGACACACTATATATGCACATGTCTTTACTGCATGTAGTATCAGTACTTACTAACTGTAGTATTATAAATGTTTGCTATACTGTATGTGTGAGTACACTAATGCACACATGAATATACATCATTTTGATCAGTCAAGCTATTGGCTCAGTGATTAATTCCACCTTCTAATGCCTCTGTAGTTCTCCACAGATTCGAATCCCACACCTGCAGTTGTCAAGTTGGCAGTTTCTCTCCATCTTCCTCGGGTAGCTCCAGATTCCTCCCAAAGTCCAGAAATATGTGGTTAAGCAAGCTGTCATCACTGAATATTTGGTGTGTGTGTGTGTGTGTGTCCCGTGTAATGGACTGGAATTCTGTCTGGGGTGCCTCCCTATGCTGTTCAGACAGACTTCAGGCTCCTCCGTGACCCTGTACTAGATGTATGGATGGATGATCCTATCAAACTGTGTAGGGATGTATATCCTTGAGTGTCTCAATATGACCATGCATGTGTATGTTCAAGGCTGTGTCCCCTTAATGCTTCGCAGAAAGAGGTTCCTAAGTATCTCTGCAGTTTATATTTCTTGTTTTCATGAATGAATTCACTTACTGCTGTGGGGAGGGGGTAGAGGTTTTGTCTTCAAATTATTTTCCCGGTTACTTCCCACTTAACTGAGGCACATAAGTCTTCCCTGCAGTCCCGAATGCTTGTGCTGGGCAGAGACTCCTACATTACAGTTGAAGCTCTTCAGCAAGACGGGCTAAATCAGTCTCTGGTAGAAATCTATGAATATTTGGTTTTCAGAGTAAATCTGTTTTAAGAGAGAAGCCATTTTATCCTTAAAGTACAGAAGTTACAGCACTGTTGGAAATTCACTTTTTCTGCAAATGTAAGTTACATGAGAAATAATATTGTTTTAGGTATTTTTGGCTAGGGGCACTGCTATTTATGTGCTAGCCAAGCTAATGCTCCAAAGCACATTGCTTCCCATTCCTAATTTATGTCATTTCTTCACCACAAACGTATGTTTCAAGCACACAGTATGGACGTTAATGCCCAGTCTCTGTGCGGTCCTTATGTGCTGATTCTAGGCCCTCCCATTTCGGTGGGAGGGCCGGTTGGGACCAGGCCTCATTGCCAAAGGCTCTCCTATCCCCCCCAAGCTCAACGTATGCTCTTTTTCTCATGCCCAGTCTTCATTCATGAATTATTTTGCAGCTATCTTTAGAGAGAAGCAGTTAATGAACTACTGGATGTCTCTGTCCACGCACTTGGAAGTGCCTCAGTTTATTGCTTAATGATGTGATCTGTACAGCTGTGGAAGCCGCAGCCTGCGCTACAGGTCTGCGCCCTGCCATGCGTGCAGACGTGGCATTGAAGCCGAACGGTCCACATGCTCTCCCAATGTTCAAAAGAAGCTTCCAGTATTATCTGTAAATACAAATATGGCAGTTTCGTTCATTGTGTGCATGCAGCTGTATGAGACATCGTTTATCGGTCATTATATGTATGTCCTTTATTGTTTCCTTCTATAAGGCCACTTCATTTCTTACGTGAGAATCACGTTTAAAAAGAGGAAGCCTTCCTTCTTCCTTCAGCGCTCATACTAACTGCTTCTATGCTCCCAGATCCACCACAGATATTCCCTGAGGTAAGCCCACCATCGCAGGCAAATTCTCCTGTGGGTTTCTGCCCACAAAGCTGTGGATTCCTTTAACATTTTTAGTTTCCTCAGGGCAAAGAAAAAACAAAATAGTTTGGTAATGCTTTCTATGAATAACATGGTCTGTAACAGGGTTGCCAACTCTCACGCATCTGCCGTGACACTCACACTTTCAGACTCTCACACTCATGCAAACGATCTTGCGGCAAATCTATATTATTCCATTATAAACCTAAAATTAGCTACATCAGAAGCATTGGGGCAGCTCGAAAACCCTACAGACTATTTACAAGGCCAAGAAACTGTATGTACATGTAAATGCGTGTGCAGTGTTTGCGCAGACTTGTCTCAAATTGAAAGTCTCGCTCCAGCCAGCAGACCAAGATTTGGCAACCCTGCTATAAGAATCTATGAAGACATTCATTGGCGTTTATGAAGTATTATAATCAACAATATAATGCCTTATGACTGTCAGTAGAAGGTGCTGTGATGCTTTATTAATTCTCATACTGCGTCATTATAATGCATTATGAAGATACAGTGTATCTATAATGCATTATAGATGACAGCTTTAAGTACGGTGTTACCCAAGGGTTCAGCTAGGAAAAAAGTGATTAAAACATCCAGTAATCTAGTTGTATCACACCAAGAAAATGGGCATAGAAGAATTAAAGAATTCTTGTTTATTTTTAAGATGATCTTCGTTGTGTGAGATTAAGCCTGGGGGGAGGGGGTAGCTGGTTGTCCTTGGACCCCTACAGTTTTTTTTCCTCTTTCTAAACTACCATCGGATTTTTTGTTTCATCTCCTATGCTGTGTTTTGTTCCACCTGGGCTTTTAATATTACATGACTTTAACCCCTGTTATGTTCTTCATGCTAAATCCTTATGTACTGTGCATGTGAATGGCACTGAATTGAACACGCATGACGCGTCGCCGTCTCTCGGCTGCAGCAGCCAATCTTGTGGAAACGGGGACGAAGGGAGAGCTTGTCTGTGCCGGTCATGAGCACAGGACCAAGGAAGGTCCGCAGAGGAGCTCAGCAGGGAGCCACCGGAAAAGCTCCTCTCCCAAGATCAGGCAGCCAGTCCACTCTCCGCTGAGACAGAAGCCGGTGATGTGCTTTATGAGCCCAGAGCCTCATGGTCCAACGGTGAACAGAGGCACATGTATCACCTAAATGCACCAGCATGTCAGGAAATCCCTCTCTCACGCTAAACCTATACAAACAGTAAAATCTCATCTCTGTTTAAACACAACCAAACGCTTGTATTGTGGTACTCATTGATAGGACACGTTTTTTATGCATGATGATTTCTGTCTTCAATGTACAAAATTCCATAGTATGTAATGCTTATCCTTCGAGAAGCCAGTGCTTACGTTGCAAGCGGCTTTCAAAAGTTGCGGCTATAAATTCTCTTGACACAACCCATTATTAAATCAAATACCACATTCTGTAAGTGACTGTGGCTTGCTTTGCTGCTGTGGGAAAGAGCTCATGCTGGCTGATGCAGAGCAGTGTGGAGATAGAGCACATTTTAAGCAGGGCAAAGGGGACACCTCCAGGGCGGAAGAAGGGAGGGAAACGACAATGGATGCAGGGAACATGGGGATCTCAGTACAAAGCTTATCATTATAAAATCAACCATTTTTATTGAATGCTGATTTGAAATAAATAAGGATCAACTGTTTTTTTTTATTTCAAGCTTTGATATAAATGTATGATTTCCACAAGTTTTATCAAATAATTAATTGTTTACTCCTATGCATTTTTGTTACACCACTGAAAGCAGATTATACTAATGGTACAATAAAGGTTCAGTCAAGGGGGGCTAATCTCTGAACAGTTTCAGAGGCAGGTGAAATTAGGGAAGTAGCGGGTCATTCCTGGAGAGTGCACTTCTTAATCATACATTAATCATTTACATCAATACAGGAAATGCTGTTAACTCAGTACATAAACGTCAAAGCTTTATCACCCCAAAATTAGTTATAAATATAATTAGATACATTCATTTACAGTAATACCACAAGTAGTATGTTTCAGCTGAAAAAGAAATAAAAGAAAAAATACAAAAATAAATAAAATGCACCCGATTTAAGCACTGATGCGTAATAAATAGTGGGGGGGGGATTGCCCTGGGGATTTGAACCCCCGGCCCCCCTCCCCACTCTGTATGTGTGGAGTTTACATGTCCTTCCCATGTTGTGCAAATTTTCTTTCTTAATCCAAAGACATGCAGTCAAGCTAATTAGCAACTCTAAACTATGTGTAGACCACGTTCCCTGCAATAAACTGGTGTAGGCCCTTGGCTGCCCTGCGCTGGTGTGGGCCATACGCCCTGCTCTGGTGTGGGCCCTAGGCCGCCCTGCACTGGTGTGGGCCCTAGGCCGCCCTGCACTGGTGTGGGTCCTAGGCCGCCCTGCGCTGGTGTGGGCCATACGCCCTGCTCTGGTGTAGGCCCTTGGCTGCCCTGCTCTGGTGTGGGCCCTAGGCCGCCCTGCGCTGGTGTGGGCCATACGCCCTGCTCTGGTGTGGGCCCTAGGCCGCCCTGCACTGGTGTGGGACCTAGGCCTCCCTACACTGGGGTGGGCCCTAGGCCGCCCTGCACTGGTGTGGGCCCTAGGCCGCCCTACACTGGGGTGGGTCCTAGGCCGCCCTTCGCCTGGGTGAGCCCTACGCCCTGCACTGGTATGGGCCCTAGGCCACCCTGCTCTGGTGTGGGCCCTAGGCTGCCCTGCTCTGGTGTGGGCCCTAGGCCACCCTTCGCCTGGGTGGGCCCTACGCCCTGCACTGGTGTGGGTCCTAGGCCGCCCTTTGCCTGGGTGGGCCCTACGCCCTGCACTGGTGTGGGTCCTAGGCCGCCCTGCACTGGTGTGGGTCCTAGGCCGCCCTGCACTGGTTTGGGTCCTAGGCTGCCCTGCTCTGGTGTGGGTCCTAGGCCACCCTGCGCTGGTGTGGGCCCTAGGCCACCCTGCGCTGGTGTGGGCCCTAGGCTGCCCTGCACTAGGATAGGCTCTAGGCTGCCCTGCGACCCTGACCAGGTTAACGGTTTGATGGATGTATAATATACAATATATCTCTAGCCATTTAAGCAATTAAATAGGGGGCTCCATTCCAGAACACACCTGCTAATGTCTGTGAAAGTCGCACAGTCTACCAGACCATGATATCAGAGTTAGAGGAAGGATCGCACATATGTATTATAGTCACAACATTTCCTTTTGCACAGATTTCAGCATGTCAAAGCGACCCACAGGCTCAGTTTAATCTCATATTTCTCCTTGACTTGCTCTCATTCTCATTTTTTGACAGAAAGATGAGGATGATATTAGCACATGTTGACGTGGACAGCCTAGTCCATACTACTGTCTCCGCCTATTACCAGTAACTCCTCCTGCAGTTACAGTTATTATCTGTGGATGTACAGGGCTACAGGCGTACGGTGCCATGCAGAGAGTTTTTGCGAGGTGCATGGCAATGCCAACCACAGGAACGAACAGAAATCTCGCCAAGCCATTTAATAAGCTCTGTGAGTTTTTGTCATAAGAACATTAAAATAACATCGCCAGAATCCTTGCACAGTCTAATAATGTCTAAAAATGTACCCAAACCAAGAACGACAAGCCCAAAGCAGATATTTCATACTGTTTATTTGAGTGGTAAGCAAAATGGCTATTAGAATCAACAGTGACGAGAGTTTATTAGCTAGGTATGTAACTGAATCAACATGAAACCGTATTAATCTACTGTAGAGGTACAACATTCATATATTCATAGAGTTAACTTTATACATATTATAATCATACTGAAATGCTACAATTGATACATCAAAACTGCCCTTATTGTAGTACAGCACCAGATGTCAATCATGAAATCAGTTGTGACCGAAACGTAATTATTATAAACATTGTCTTGCTGTATATTTGTGTTTATTGGCATTATTATCACACCATCTTTATAGAACTAGTCATAATATTTGAATTTACGATACACAAAGTCTGTAAAACCCCTGGGAACATTATTTCCCTGGACGTCAGTTTTTCTCTTTTTTTTCCAGTCGTTCCTGATCAATAAAGGTCTATTTTCTCCCACACAAGGTTTCCCATTCAATACAGCTGCCATGGGTTTTAAAAACATAGAAGCATGATCCATTTATTATTGGCTGTTACTGTGATTTATTTCTCCAGCATGCTGCCATTGAAAACGTGTTCTGTTTATTTCCTATATATGTTCTTTATTGACAACAATTGGACCGCGGGCCATCCGTCACAGTTTGGCTCTGCCGGGCGCGTGGTGCCACAACGCAATGAGAGCTGACACAACTTCATCTTCCTCGCAAAGTACAACAGAGCTTTCCTTCGAAGTTTTTTGAAGCCAGTTTCCAATATGGTGTAGGGGGTCGGGGGGCGTGGGAGGGGGTGGGCCATTTTTTCCCATTTAACAATAGATTCTTCCCCTTTTTCTTCTTGAAAGGGGTTGGTGTTGACGCCGCCATGCTCGCTGATGAGGCGTTCATTGGCACCAAGATGCAGTATCGAATATGAATTAGTCTTTAGAATTGGGTTTGCATATTTCATTTTGCCAGATGTGCTGACTCAAACAAAGTTGCCAATATTCATGTAAGAGTTGGACTGAAGATTGATGGCAAGCAGGATGAACGTATTTCCAGCGTATTTGAAAGCAGATTTTTTTCTTTAAAAGAAATTCAAATTCACCCTGAAATGACAAGAAAAAAAATCAAAATGTCGCATAGTCTGCTGTCAACATTGCTATTTGTCTGCGGCTGTGTTGGTAAGCATGTTCTTTACGAGAGGAAAGCTTGAATATCACGTATGTCTACGGACCAGCACACCAACATTCACAGGTCTAATGAAGTCGTATTGCAATGCATTATTTAAAATGCTATCTTTCACTATAACCCACATTCAACCAATCTATGTGTAGATCTGCTATGTCATAATCATGTTTGCTTCACTTGAAAATTTTATTTTAGTTGCTCAGGACGTTGTTTCCAAAGCAAATTGTGGTCATTTTATGCAGCTGAATTTAACCTCGCTAAAAGGTACAATGGAAAAACCCATTCCGAAGGTATGACAGTCCACTGGCAGCAGCACTTGTTCTGCGAAGGCTATTAAGAGAAGAGGACACAAAGAAGTCCCAAGTAGATGTATTATTATTTAGAATATGTGGCAGTTACAGACAGACAGTATCTCCCAACTCTAAAGAACATCGATTAGCCCGACGTAGGTGGTGGTCTGTGGCTTCTGAAGCTGCTTACCACAGGAGTTCACCCTGGTCCACTGATAGGATCTGGGCCCTTTTGTTAAGATGATAAATGACCCATCCTGACAAGTCACTTCATTCCCCCCGAAAGCCACAATTTGTTCCTACCTCGAGGTAGGAGACAAATTTCTCCAGGTGACAGATTTACTGGAGTCTGCTCAAGCCAAAAAAAAAAAAATCTTAAATTCCCAATAAAGGCTTAGAACGCAGGAACAGTACATCCAACCTCCATTCGAGTTCAGTTCAGCTCCCGGACAAGAAAAAGAAAAATATATAACCGAATCATTTCATTTAATGATCAAAATTGCATATTCATTTTAGTATTTTCGGTATTTTTTTCAAACATAAATATTCCATACCGGGTTGTGGGGGTCGGGATACTATCTTGGATCTCAAATGATGTCCCCAAAAGTATGGAAATTTAAGGTTTTACTACACTTTGGGGACAATTTGGTCCTCAAATGTCATCTATACAAACCCACACACACACAATTCACGTACACATTTACACCAACGGACAATTTGGTTACTCCAATTCGCCACAGCATGTTTTTGGACTGAGGCGGAATCCAGGGAGCTTCATGGAAACCCAATAACCACTCCTGTTTCTTTTTACATTTTATATTTTTGAAGTCTATTTCCTGAGCATAGAGTTCAGACATTATGTATCTACCTATAATAAGTTTGCAGTGTTTTCATTTGACATGAGGTTGAGCATTAGGAACACAAGTTATATACTCCGCTAGTTCGAAAAACCTGGAAATCATTTCATCATGACATCATAAACAGAATGAGTCTTGGCTCAGGGGACTGAGGCCTTAACACCCAGGTGTCCTCACCACAAACCCACTCCTGACATCAGCGCTAATTAATACTGGTTGACCTCTCAGCAGGCAGCCATGGGTGGTCATTCTCTCAGAACAGGGAAATGATTTTTCTGGAAATAAAATATTCTCCGTCTTTAAGGCTTGGCTTATTCAGTCTTAAATTTGCAAAAATTAAATAAAGTACTCCCCATTTAATGTACACCTTAAGACGTTTTAATAAGTTTACTTATTAAAAACACTAATTGAAAAAGGTGAAGATGCACTATTTCATAGTGCAAGGCAATTGTAAATTTGAATGATATTTTTTTTATGTAAAAAAATGTAAATTACATTATATGAAGCAATTCTGCATTTCTTCTTCATCCACGTCCTTCATTTACACCACTGGAATCATAATGTTTGTTTACCAATGGGAGGCTGATAACAGTACCACAGTAATGATGTTTACTGACGAAATCTGGGATCAGCACTTCTGATTAGAGAGTTTCTGAGGCTAATGTTGCTTTTGACAAGCTTCTCAGCACTTTCGCCCCTTGACAATTGGGTTGGAGACAGAAACAGGGAATAGAGATAATCCACAGGATATTCAAAGGGTTAGGGTTAGGGTTAGGTTAGGGTTAGGGTTAGGGTTAGGTTAGGGTTAGGTTAGGGGGCATTGGGTCTCAGCTCCTCCTATGACAGTCCTGGAGCTGTTTTAGTACAAAGACTGATGATGGCCTATAAGCTGACGGAGTGTCTTCTGCACACACATAGCGCTCACACAAAGTCTTGGGATGCTTGCTTAAATAATTACAAATATTGCCGGTTTATTGGTTTTATAACGAAAATCATTACTTAAAATATACACATTACATTAGAAACAATCAGTAGATTTAAGTAAAACATTCCTTTCAAGTCAGTGATAAATTGAAACCCAGATTATACTTCTAAAAAAAGCTCATTGACAAGCAGCCTCCCTAGGTGCTTTTTAATTAGTAACACCTTTGCAATAACATTGGTGTTTAGGGTCCCTTTGGGAGCTACAATGGCAATTAAGAGCAAAATGGCAAAAATCAAACTGAATAAGTCTGTCAGAAAACTAATGACACTAAATAAAAAGAAAATGTCGATGTTCGTGTGCAAGATATGTGTAGATATGTTAAACATTGCTTGCCAATAGTCTTTTGTTATGAAACCAATGAATTTGTGGCATTTTTAGAGAATTAAGCAAGCGTCCCAAGACTGTCTGCGAGCCTGTATATTAACTATTAAAATGTATACCGTAAAACATAAATAGACTAATGTTAAAATGAAAGGATACTTTTTTTGCTGTTTGTATGAGAACAGATACAGAGGAACGTCTTCCTTTTTGCATATCCCATCATGCTCTCCTCTGAGACACACACACACAGGTGAGAGCGAGGTCTGAGGTCAGGACCCAGATCAGCCATCTATCCAGCACCCATGATGCATTGGGGCTTTGCTCAAGGGCCCAGTGCTTATGCAATATCCGAAGCTTTTTATTATAAAATAACACTTTACTACCTTTACCATTAAACTACTCAATCTATAACATAATAAGGGAAAATGTGTAGCATACATTTATATTTTGAAAGTATGTTTAACACGTTTGTAAAGCAGTTTCATGTTTTTTACATCTCCAGGTCATAAACGCCTTCCCTGTTTACCATTTAAATGGACCCAGCAGTTAATGGTTAGGCAAACTATTTGCTCAGCATTTGCTTCAAGTCACAATGGCACCCACAAAAAGGCAGAGGGTGTCCACAAGGAGACGATGCACAGTCGGACTGTCACGGCGGGGACTTTTTGCCACGAGCTTGAAAGCCGACAGATCCGTAAACACGGGGTATTTAGTGCCACGAGGCCTCAGCAATGTCTGCTACTTGTCCATTCAGGGTTTATCTTGAGAAGTCACAATCGCTTAACTTTTCAGGGGATTAAATGGTACTCTTCTTTTTCAAAGCCAAGCGCTCCAGTGTGCCATTTTATTTCATGTTCAAGTTTTTACAATGTAGTTTTCATCTGACTGTATTTGCCACAAATATTTCATTCCATGAATATTTCAGAGTTGTTTTCTTGTGAAAAGACTTGATGTGAAGCAGCTTTAATAACCTTGTTATCGGTCTAAGGGGGTTATGTGAGTGTCAGGGTGCTATTGCCATCACGGTTTATTACACTTCTGTTAGGATTGGGTGAAATAAAACTCTCATAGCTCATTGAGTCTGGTTGTCTCATTTCTGCTCCATCGGGTGCTTCTGCATTAGGAAAACAGGACATTGGTGCAAATGCACAGTGCCTACCTGTCAATATCATGAATCCCGAGGTCAGACGGAGGTCCGGCAGACTCAGTGCATCACCCAGCCTCTTCAAGCCATGGCTTTAAAGGGTCCCAGTCCCTGGATATACATAGTGTAGAAAACATCCAATTAAAGTATTAAAGAATTTTATAATTGTTTGCCACTTAGTAACATAGCCCCCACGCCATTTTCCAATATTAGATAAAGGCTGCAATTTACTTTTCTTAATTCTTAAATTCTTGTCATAAGATCTCAATCAACTGTTTACAGACATATCACTGTTTAAATAGACCAAAATGTAGCAGATTGCAAACATCTCTGAAGAACAACAAAATTATCACTCCGCTTGTTGATAAGTCTGTCCACTTGATCTTCACCAGACTTTGCTCTAGGATAACATGCACCTGAAACAGATATTTCATCTGATTAATTGTTTCCTTATCCGTTATCTTTATCCTTATCCAGAGTAACAAGAAGGGGCACCTTTAAACCGGTTTCTTTTTTTGATATGCGCACAACACAATGTACCAAACTGCACTGGCATTCTTGATACATCTGTTTTCATATTTTCATTTGTCTTTTGTGCATGTGAGAAAACTATCACTAAAGTCAGCCGCAGCCGGCCTGCGGGACTAATCCAGAACTTGTAAGTGCAAATTTCCCATGTCTTAGTGAAGACAATGAGTGTTAGATCCTGATAAGACGGAACATGAACCGTTTAATGCCCGGCTGTGTTTTGACTTCGCGGTGATTGTTTGGGCTCATGCCGCTCGTCTGACGGCCACAACCAAACGCGGTTCCCTAGACCTGTCAAAAATAGCATCATATAGGAAGCAATGAACAATGACTATCGCCTGACCCGCTAATGGACAAAACAGTTGCGTTGTCCTTCTTTCCCGTTTACGTAAAGTCAGAATGCACACGCAGAAAGCGACCGGTACTGAAGGATTCACTAGCTAGAGACACATTATTTGTGCTTTGCCAGACACATCAGCTGATCAGTGTCATCCTCATAAACCAGGAACGACTTATATGCCGATCGTTTCTTCTCATAGTTACATCTGGATATTAACTATGTCCATCTCTGTAGCTAACATGGCAGACATTCCCGACCAGGGGTATCTTGTCATATCCACATCGCCCGAGTTCCCTAAGCCATATAGGCGTGCCCTACCTCTATAATGTAATGCTGTTTTGTGGGAAAATTATTCATGTGTATATCAACACTCAAATCCTGAAATACTGGCTTCCAAGAGACAGAATTTCTGGATGCATCTATATTGAAAGGATGCAATAATGCACATTTTAAATAAAATATAGATGAAGACGTACAGAGATACTTAGAAAAAAATAACTTTGCACGGGCTGAATTAAAAATTTTAATTTTAATTTTACAAATTCTATTCCCTAATTCAGATAGCTATCTTAGGGAAAAGATTATCCTGGGTTATGGCCTAAAGTTAGAGGGATGACAAATCCTTTTAGTTCCTTATCTTATCAACTAATGGAGAGCATTTTGTGTGCTTGATGTTAGACCATCAGCAAATGTACCATAGTCCTTTCACTCTGCCATTGTTGTCTTGCCTTGTGGTGTTTGGTGTGACTGTTTCTGCCTTTGTTTTGTGTAATACATTTGTTTTTAGTTTTATAATCCACAGCCTACAATGAAGTTACAGAATCTAGATATAGATTGGAAGCCAGGAAAAGTTGCCTGTATGTAATGCTGACACGATTTTGTTTTTCGTTTTTCATGATGTTTATAACTGTAGACAAACACCTTCAGAGCCGGGTAAACTTTGAACTGAAACATTCTCCTTTAATGAGTCCCCATTCTTCTCTTGAGCATTTTGCCCTGATATGTAGCTCTGGCCACTGCTATAAAGTTCTGTGATGCCAAGAAGGAGAGAATTAGTTTACAGAAGCCTGAACGGAGTGGGGGGTTGGGGGGGTAGGGGATTGAGA
>JAODJX010000035.1:15059075-15079327 GCA_026776945.1 Isichthys henryi | reverse complement strand
CCCCCCCCCCCCCCCCCCCCCCCCCCCCCCCCCCCCCCCCCCCCCCCCCCCCCCCCCCCCCCCCCCGCTTCACGACTAAGTGAAGGGCTTGAGTTACACGTTGGTTATCAGTGTGTGTGTGTGTGTGTGTGTGTGTGTGTGTCTGTGTCTGTGTCACAGTTATTCCAAAGATTTTGGGCAGCAGCCAGATTTGTGAGCACTGTTCTCCAAATAGGGCAGTTTGGTGTAGAATTTCTGTTCTTCCTCGTTATTTGTCACATAGAATGAACATATTGATGCTGAATGCAAGATGCATTAGATGCTGGGCTCCTCCAGAGCTGAGCGTTGGTGAATAAGGCCAACCATCCCTTTACGTTGGGCAGCTGTTTCTTTGTGAACCAATGAAAATACCCATGGAATGTGAAGCCCAGTTTAATTTCCATTCATTATCGCATCTGGTCACTGGGATCTATGAAATTGGCTAATATTGTGAAAGTGTGTCATGTATTCTGCCAAAAACAATGAAAATGGGCAAGTGAAATCCCTAGAGAGACATAGGTTTCTCAACATTGGATAACCTCACACTGGAATGTGTCAAATTCTCCAATTTAAGAGCAAAGTGTCATTGAAATGTTTTACTTTATGCCAAAGCTACTACAGGAATGAAACACAACCTTTAGCTTTTCTGGCAGAAAATCTGTAAGCTGAACTCAGGTTTGGGTTTGGGTTTGGGTTTGCAAAACACGATAATAACAGTGTCAGTTAAACAGGGATCCATCCAAGGGATCCATCCAAGCTGATCACTGAAATTAACAGGTTGTCAGAAAAAAAAACATGACAAAAAAATACAACAAAAAAAAATAAAAAACTTAATTCTTGAAAGTATAAAATTCACCAAATTATTTAAAAGACATTCAATCCTACTAAAAATAACAGGTGATTCTGTTTGCTTAAACCGGAGCAGGTTGCGCACATAAGAGCATAAGTCTCTGAAGTCCAGAGGCACGAGTTCAAAGTATGCAAGTGTGGATCCCCTGACAGATCTTTTGACCTCCGTTTACCACCTTCCCCACTGCACACTCTGAGGCCTGTGGAGCAATTCCCCCCCAGCGTCTCTCGCTGCTAGTTAATAATTCCTGCAGCCCTATTTGCCAGCAATTCTTATCTGTCGCTGTGTCAGTTTATGACAGGTGCAATCAACCTGTCCTGGAGCATGTGGCCAAGAGCGGCCAATCCACAAGAAGGATTTTGAATACTGTTGATTAGTACCTATGAGATAGACACACAAGTTTAAAACAGGTCATTATTTGGGGGGAGTATGTTAAGGGCTGGGGGAGGGGGAGATTAGTTCTCTGGGTTGTTTTTTAAGATAGGCGATGGCTTCTCTCTCTCTTTTTATTTTATTCCAAAATCTCTGCCTCATCCAACATGTAAACGTAATAACTTCACATACATTAGCCTTACAGAATGTTTCATACAATGCCTGATACTTCATCATGTCTTCGAAGCCCCCACCTATTATTGCACAAGAACCCACTAAAGGATCTGGTGAGTCGATGCCACTGTATTCTGAGCTGAATGAGTAAAATACCCTCTGCTTGTTAAAAAATGACATTAATATCTCATATATCACAGGAGACGATCATCAAAACATTCGTTGCTTTAGTAATTAGAAGCCTAAAACTTCATTTGTAATTATACATTGGTTGAATGATCCAGGAACTATGAAGGGTGCTGACAAAGGGCAGAATATTAAGTTCTTGTTTCATTAACTTGGCCATTACGCAGTACGACGTCATAACTTTGAGATGCGCGTAAAGCGATAAATGTGGCGTCCATCTGGACACCTCGTCTTCGTCAATCCAGCAAAGCTCTCCATTAGCAGTGATGCTTTAGGCGCCTTTAAATCCACCATGTTACAGTCTCACTTTTAAGCGTTTCCCCGTTTGTTGGTGAATACTCCTTTACTGTGATAACAGATTGCCGGAACAGAAAAATCGATTAACGCATACATACAAATAGGATAACCGCTAATATATATATATTTTAAATCGTTTTACTTCTACATTTGCTTGCGCTTGCGAGGATGAGCTGTCGTTATATGCGAGTTGGAGCGATATATAGACTATAAGCGGCATCCGAACATATTTTATAGTGATTTATAGGACAAACCTTTATTATATAGAAAATCACCTTAACATTGAGAAGCCATCTGCTGTGTATAATAATTATATTGACTTGGATTAAGGTGTTTTCTGTTTTATCATACGGTTACAAATGCCATTAATGAACGAATTATTAGACGTGTATTAAATGTGTATTAAATTTAAAAAATTAAAAAACTCAAGGTGTGTGTGTCTGTGTGTGTGTATATATATAATATTTATAAAGATATTATTATTGATAATAATATGTATAATAAGATTGTCCATATTATTAGTAGTTATTTGTTCAGTAATTAATTATTAAGATCTGGCAAGAGGCAGTAATCAAAACGCATTTTATTTCCAGATTTATATAAATTACAAATTGTTTTTGTAGTTTTATATATTTTGTGAGATTACCAAAAATTATCCATGTACTCTCTTTCAATAACCTTGTATTCATTGGCGCAATTTTAATAAGAAAATATACAAATGACCATACATTAAAACAGTATACACGATATCTTACACGAAAATGTTCCAGAAGTATCTCCACTTACGCAAGTGTAAAAACTTCCTTCTGTCTATAACTTTGTATAAATGTAAGATTAGTAATCTTTAGATATTTTGGAAGATTATACGATGTATTTCATTTAAATATCAGTCACTGATACGCGTAAGCGTCAGCCTTTATGTAAGTGCAAGCGCGTGCTATTGCATCTTAAATTATCGGCGAGATTCATCAGGTGTTTCGGTCCAAGGCAGTTTATTAACCGACCACTGGTTGCGCGGAGCATAATTTCCAGTTGCCGCGGTGGCCAGCGGTAATCGCTCCTATAAGTTTTCAGTTCCATTGTGAAATGCGGATCTGCAAAAATGCTTCAACAGAACTTACGGAAATAACTGTCAAAAAGACGTTAAAAATAAATAAAAGAAGTATTAAAAAAATGTGAGCGCGTGTCCTTCCTGTTCGGCGCACAACAGAAGCTGAGGAATGAGAAGTTTGGCGACAACGAAAAGATTTCGCCTAGTTCCCCGGTTTGGGGAGATTATATTGCTTTTTCTGAATTACAATGGTATGCCTAGATAAAAAAAAATATCAGCTAAATATTTTTAACTATATATATATATATATATATATATGTAAGATTATTCCACCTATCATCATCATCAACAACAAAATAGCACGTTACTTAATTTTAAGGATTTAATTTTAATCTGTATAATATAGCGACAGTATTCATATTGATTTATATTATTAAGTTGTAGGACGGCCCTAGTTCTTATCTTCTTATTCATTCTTTCTGCGCAAAGTAGCGTGTTAATCGCAAGTGTTCATTACCTTTAAGTGGGTAAAAGTTAAAATAGAAATTTAGCAGTCACCCACGGGCTTGTATTTTATTAGTGGTTCAGTTTGGAGCTAAAGTCGATTATATATGTGTATAAAGCAAGGCACCTATGCTTTTTTAAGAGAGGTGTCTTGCTCCTAATTATTAGCATTAAGCAATTAGGTATCGCGTAGAGAAAAATTAAATGTAACATTCCTGTTGAAGAAAACAGGCATGTCAGACCTTGCCCTGCGCTTGAGTCTGGTTTTACAGCCACCGAGCAGGCTTGGTTTCTGTTTTTCCGTGTTTGTTTCCTCCTCATAGTCAGAAAGTCCAATATTATACGAACCGCACAGCTGTGATTTGCAAAAACAAGAGACTGTAGGACAGAGACGATTGGCGAAGGACCGTGATGTCAGACCGCCGCAAGGAAGCCGGATTGGCGAGCAGAGCGCCGGCGAGGAGCGAACGAGGCGGAGAAGAAAGGTAACAACTTCAGATCGCGGCACATCTTCCGCAGAGCCGCGCAGCGTCCGCGCTCGCTAGGCGTGCGTCTTATTTCCCTTTGCGACCTCAAACTTACTAACAGTCCGCTAACTTTAGTTTAGATATCAGTGTCAGCAGCAGCGGCGGGGGGCACCTGGCGATCCACAGAGGTGATATGATCGCTTGACCCGGTCGATCGCACATATTTAGACCGTTAAATAAACGCGCAGTTTTATTTCTTTAAATTTTCTTGTTTGCGTTTATAATTATGAGCTTCGCAAGACCACTTTGGAAGAAGAATTTTTATTTCGGACCTTGCGTTACACAAACGGTCGGTTTTATAGCTTTTTAAAAATTGGACATTCGCGAAGTTGCGTCCTACACGGAATTTGAGGTAAATTCCCGTACGGTGAGAGTCTGGGTGTCCTTCTGGGCATCCAGGTGGCCCGCCGGACGGAGCCGAAACTCCGCTTGAACTTCGCAGCGCTGACATGCTGCCCAAAGTCGAGACGGAATCCCTGGGACTCGCTCGATCGCATGGGGAACAGGGGCTCATGCCAGGAAACATGCAAGGTACGGAAAAAAGAAATGATTTCTGTTCCAGCACTGTATCGTCTGGGCGCAATAACGAGGAAAGAAGATAGCAGTGATTTGGAGCTTTGGAGTAGTTTACTTACACTACCTAGGTTATCTAGTGTTTTGAGGTCTAATAATTAATAACGCATAATTATCTTGTGGTCTCATAGTAATACACAAGAGACAGGAGTTAAGTATTATTCATGTGCTAATTGCCAAGAAGATAAAAATACTTCTTACTTTATGCCTATATAACACCTGAACGCGTACCTTATATTAAGCTATAGCCTACTTAAAAAGTGAACTGGGCAATTTATGAATTTATTTCGTTTGATTCTTCATAGTGTACGGTTCTCTTTTTGTTGTAGTTTTCATACGCAGGCAAATCATTAATTCATATCTGCAATTGAATATATACCTATCTACATATTCGCTCACAGTTGTAGGATAATCGTCTGTTATATTATCTTATATTATCCAAGATAAAATACATATATGAAGTAACGGCCTTTTTAAATTGTCTGATTAAGCTCTTAGAATTACATTTATAATTAAAAATTGAATTTTTCTGTCGAGCTACACAATTTGAGATTCTGTGTCATTTAGTGCTTTAAAAATCATTTGTCGAGGGACCTCTCCAGGGAAAGTTAGTGTAGAATTCCTGAAAAAAACTATAATATGATTTAATCAGGAGATGTTGTCTTGTTAACTATAACGTATAATTTCGTTTTAAGGGTTTACTTTATTAAACTTTTGATGTATTTATAGAGGTCTTCGATTGAGTATCTTCGTCACACCCATGTTTTACCGTAGGCCTATATGAATTTAAGCATTTGTCGATAGAATTAAGTTTTATATCTCTCGATCGATCTCATTATTTTTTACAAATAAATTGTAAGAGGAAATGTAATGTGTGGAACAATCAATTAAAAGGGCTAATCGAAAACAATACGTGTTTCCCCCTTTTTTGTTTTTGAAGCTATCTTTGTTTAGTGCTCCTATTTTCTTTGTATATGTTTAAAGAAATAATAAAATGTTGCAGAAAATAAGGTATTATTTAAGGTAAATACATGATATATTTAAAACGTTTTATAGTTCTCATTTAATTGTATCCGTCTTCTATTATCAAAACACCGCTAAACTCTGAGGACAAAGCGAGCAAAATTATGGAATTACGATGAAGAAAAATCAGCACCTATATTGGAATATATAACTATAATTTCTCTGACGTTGTCCAAATATCTGTCGGATTGGTCTGCTTCTTTTTGGTTTGGTGTTCATTTTCTCTTGTTAATAAATATGTCCTGCTCAGTTAGAAAGCAAATTTATTTAAGAAACATTTAAACTGTCATCCGCGATGTCGTTCAGGATACAGCAGGTAGTCTTACGGAACATGCTGTCCGAGATCCTGAGGATGCAGGTAGTGACTAAAAATGGGAGGATGGATGAATTTGCATGGAACTGTCAAAACTTTTTGAATTGCAGGATCAGTCAGACATCTGTCTTGTTTCGCCTTCCCGTACTACATGCAGGCTATTACGCGATACACAGGTATACGTGAATGTTAGAATGGTATATAAAATATCATATCTTATAAAACGGATGAGTCTAGAAGTAAAACTAGATGCATTTCGATTTCGAAATGGGTTAGGGTCGCTTCACTAAATGTTCACCCACCTTTGGAATTAATATCCACGTGAGAGTACTTGTTGAATATCTTATATAACATATTTATCGGGGTATATATCTATATAGACTGGAAAGTGCATCAAGTAACTTCATTCAGAAAATGCATTTTTTTGTACCCTAATATGTAGTATATATCATTTCTTTCTATCAGATTGGTTATTATTAATTAATTAATGCTTTTTGCAAGGGAGATATGGGCCATTTATTACATTGATCATTTAAAGATATTTTTTATGACGTGTGTTTTAAAATAAAAAATAAATAAAATAAAAGTTAAAAATATACCTGTGAATGATGTGCTTTACATAGGGCACTGTTGTTTTGAAAATAATTTACTCATGATGTGCAATTTTTTTCTCTCTCTGAAAGTTAGAAAAGTAAATTACAGCACAAATGAAAATGCAAAAGTAATTGAGTTCCTTATTTGCACAGATAATAACGTTTTACTTAGCTATCGTGTAAATGCCGTCAATGTATTTGTGCCTGCAGCATTACGGATAGCTTTGCGGGTGTTTAAAAACACCGATGCGCACAGGGCAATATCAAGTGAGATGACAGAAAGCCGTGCTCTCACCTGTATTGTCACATGGGTAACAGTGTGTGGTTTCAATTTGAAATCCCACAGGGCAGCTTTGTTCATCACCAAAGTCTAGCTATAAAAAAACAAATGGTGCTGTGTGTGTTTGCTGGCTGACCCACGCATCCCGTTTTCCAGCCCCTCAGTTTAAAATGATGGACTACTCCTATGACGAAGACTTGGACGAGATGTGCCCTGTTTGCGGGGACAAGGTGTCCGGGTATCACTACGGCCTGCTGACATGTGAGAGCTGCAAGGTGCGTCGGCCGTCTGCAACTTACCATCTGCTATAGTTTCCATCTCATTCTCCATTTCCATCTCCATCATCCTCCATAGGGTTACCAACACAAAAAGTACATAGAGTTTTACATAGAAAAAATGTCAAGCAATTAATAATGCTTCTTAAATATTATTATAAAAATTTGTACAGTATGCATGTTCCCATTGTGCTTATGTGGGTTTCACTTCCATATTCCAGTTTCAGCGTTGTGCGGTTTGGTATAATTGGTGTCTTGATACTGTCCCTTATGTGTGACTGTGTGCGGGACTGTGCGTGCATGTGTGTGATCTGTGACAGTGTCCTGTTGCACGTTTATCCTGTTGGGTGACCCTGCTTCCAGGACTAGGATATGAATCATTGTGACTGAATCGGGGTTAGCGATTTCTTGGAAATGAATGGATGTGTGCAGACTTTCAAAAGCATATACCTTAAAAATAGGAGAAATCACTAATTATGGAGATTAAACTTAGATGTAATAATCATTACTTCCAAATTGCTTATTTACTTGTTTATTCATTCATAGACATAATTTGAAACATGATACAGTTCTTAACTCCTAGTAATAATCATAATTCAAAACAGAATAATAATAATAAGTTTTGCCTTAGAAGGGGGCAGCACGGTGGTGCAGTGGTTAGCAGTGTTGCCTTGAACATCTGGGTCCAGGTTTCCAGTCTCCACCATGACTCCATGTGTCTGGAGTTTGCATGCCCAACCCCCCCCTCCCCGCCATCAGTCCAAAAACATGCTGAGGTTAATTGGAGTTACGAAATTGCCTGTGTGTGTGTGTGTGTGTGTGTGTGTGAGAGAGAGAGAGAGAGAGAGAGAGAGAGAGAATGGTGTGTAAATATGCCTTGTGCCCATCCTGGGTTGTTCCCTGCCTTACTCTCATAGCCTGCCGATGGGCTCCAGACCCCCCCACAACCCAGAATAGGACAAGCAGTTACAAAGGAAATGGATGGATGGATTTTGCATTCACCAATGCAGTATGTCACCTGTGATCCTGAAGTGGGAAATTAGTGGCTATGCTTAGGATAATCCACCTCATTTCAGTTAACAACGAACAGCTAAAAAAGAAATGGAATAAATGCATATATAAAATGGGCAGTGAATATTTGCTCAGCAAATAAACCTGAAATAGCACAGTTTTGCCCTGCTAGTGTAGGAATTTTGCAATTATGGCCAGTTAACTTCAGCCGTTCCTGCCACATGTGCCTCAGTGATGCTGTTTCATTTGACATGTTAGCCTTTCATTGTGCTCTGCATAAAAAAAAGCTTTTATCGTGGACATTGTGACAAATTAACGTCCAGCGCAACCCAGTTTAACATATCTGGTATAGAGCGTGTATATCAATAGGGAAGGTGCGCAGTGCACTGCAGCGCACAAAATATTTGTGTGTAATTTTAAGAATTTTACGATTTTAGGTTTTTGTTCTGTTTCTACTTTATTGTGAGACCAGTTTAATTAAAACGTATAAAATACTTTAATTTGTGTTCAATAACTTTAAGTCACAGCGACATGACATCTCCAGATAACTTTTCCCTCCTTTTACATCTTACAATGGAATTTGGATTTTGTTTAAAACATTTAGTTTTGTTTTATCTCTGAGTTATACGATCAGGGATATATATGAGGGAGAGAAAAGGCATATACATGATATATGATATTTAAAAATATCAGAAGCCTTATTTTCAGGGGCGGCTGAGGGTGGTGAGGGAGGGAGGCAGTGCCCCCGTGATAATATGCATGGCCCCCCCTGTGGCCCCTCTAAATACGTATGCTACATGGGTCTATTATTATTATTATTATTACATTTATATATGTGGGCTAAAATGTTGTGCACTGGGAACAGGCAAAACAAACACAAGCACATTTTCATGATGGACTCAACGCAACTGCTCTGGGTGGTCAAGTCGCTTCAGTTGGTGGAAAGCAAAGTAACGACAGGAAAAAAATAATAAAGTTTGTGGAACCACGACAGTCTAAACAAGAAACAGTTACATATTTGTAAAAAGTGCAAAATTAAACTGCAAAGCACTGCATAAATAACACTGGTTTTCAAAATTGTCTTCTGCTTCTTAATGCTGGCAATCTAGTGTGAGTAAATTTTGGAGGACATTGAGGTCAAATGCATCTGGCACCGTGAACAGAACAACTGGCCCCAGCCAGGCTCCGCCAGTTGAAGTGGTTTAGAGTCGTCACTGTTTGTTTTATATTAGCCAGGCTTAAAGATTCTCCTTATTATATGTATTAGATCTTTATCAACAGTTACCACTGTTTATATGCACACCATCAGGAATGTGTTGTTGCTAGAAGATCCAGCAACTGTCCTAAAACCTATAAATTATGCATTTATATATTTTATTTGAATTGAGTATGCGCTATAATTTTAAGAGAACATTTAATGCAAATGAGATGCTTTTCTCAAAATATTATGCATACATTTACTATAGATGTGTAACGATTAAAGCAGAAATGCACCCAATTCATGCTCTACCCTTACAGGAAACTCTGAAAAAACTCTGAAATGTTTCATAAGTATTTTATTATTACTAATATAGTTGCTCAGCAGGTTTAGTATGACACAGGACAGACATGCTATTACACAGTTCTGCAGTGCAGTATAAATGTGTAACCAGCTCTAAGCCAAACTGTACCTCAGGTTCCATTTTTCATTTCCAAGTACAGCTCATCATGGGCATAACCTGCTACAAGACCTCCATACTGAATCTTCACTTGGAGAACCTCAGTCAGTCCATGACAAATGTGAATTGCAGTAATTTGGTTATACACGATATATTTGAATGGCTTTGTCATTCACGGCTGTGACAGGAACGCTATATTAATACCACATTTTTCTGACAAGTTTTACTTCCAGTGTGTGCGGTCACATTTCACTTGTGTGCACGCGCGCTACACTCAAAGAGCCACCAGGGCGGCGAAGCTGACACTTCTGCCCCTGTCATCTTCTCCACACAGGGTTTCTTCAAGCGAACAGTTCAGAACAATAAGAGGTACACGTGCATAGAGAACCAGAGCTGTCAGATCGACAAGACGCAGAGGAAGCGCTGTCCTTACTGTCGCTTCCAGAAGTGCCTCAGTGTGGGCATGAAGCTGGAAGGTAAGCGTGCCCCCCCCTCCCCCCCCCTTCGGCAGAATATCCCCACAAATAACTGAAACCCAGCCTTGATGAAGGGAAACCTTCGTGCAAGGCCATCCCAGAGTTGGAGAACATGATCTCCACTACTGTGAAAACTTCTGCAGTCATGGATTGACCGTTACCATGTCAGTAGACCCTTCAGTCCAAAGTGACATGCACAGCTTATAACTTTTACATTATTGTTACCCTAGTGACAGCTGTTTATACTGAAGTAACTCAGATTAGACAACAGCTGGGCTATTGCTGGAACTTTGGCTGCAATTGTGTGGTTATGAGTCAGTGCTGTCAGTCATTGTGTAACACAGCAGCCCTAAACAATTCTTATAAAGTCATCATAAGCTTAGGGGTTTGACTTCAACGGTGCATGGCTGACTGGAACACCATGAACTTTAGTGTTAACGTGCTAGCCGTGGGGTATCGACATCGCTTAGTATTATTTAGTGAGTTGTTAGGGAAGTATTTTTTTGTGGAAATGCTAGTAATTAATAGGTCACAGACAGTATATCTGTGAAGACGTTTTTGTGACGACTTCACGTGTGTTACAGGTAAATGTGTGAGTAAGGATGGCAGTTTGCATCTCTAAACTTAAAACAGAATTGAGTAGGTGTTCATTAATTATTATATTTGTTTATGTTTGTTTATTCTGTAATGTGTTTTAGTGACGGGTTAGTTATTGATTAAATATGTTAATATTATGTTTATTAATAAAATAATTGCTTATTCGTAAGTCTTTTAACTGTATACTAATGCAAGCATAAATGACATTGTGCAGATGGCATAAGTCTATATAACTTATATGTTTAACTTATACTGTTATTTGTATTGCACTTGCTAATAAATACATCAATGATGCTTAAGAAACTAATAAACTAGACCACTGAAAGGTCAGTTCAGTGTTTTTAATTAACGTGCATAAAGATGTATCATGATTCTAGTCTGGTAGCTAAATTATCTGTTAGTCTTTTTAAATTAATTTATGCCAAATTGACTTGTGACTGTTTGACGGTTTCCCTTGCAGTTCAGGGAAGTAGGCATTCAGTCATTTCTTCACATATACAGTGTGCTTTTTAGTGGTTGAACATACAGTACGCATTTCTAGATATACACCATATTACATTTCAGTACCGGCTGAATAAAGATCACTGCCGATTAAATTAAATCACCACTGAATTATATATTACGGGTATAATGTGTTAAATGAAGGGCTAACGTTTTGTCGTTGTTCTGAATTTAAGATGGGCAGAAATGATAGATTTATTTTCTAGTTCCGTGGCTGCAGACAAATTTGTATGTCGCGCATGTAAATAATCTTGTTTAATTAGAAACAAAAAAGTTACAAAAATGCGGAAGCCTCATTTGACATTCAGCTTCTGTACTAATTGTGTTTTCCCAAAAGAGCCAGCTACTCGTTTTCAGCTCATTAATTACCATGTTGCTTGGAAGCATTAATAGTTAAAATCCTGCGATAATGTATAATGGATTCACACGTTTTTCTGATCAATTTTTTACACCGACGCTTGTCTCGTAGATAAAATGAAACTCGGAGCGTCACCTCCGGCGCGAAGCCTGTACCAGTTTGCGCGGCTGTCAAAGGTTTCTCGCCTTAATGCCCCTGCGCGAGAGCCGAGAGGGAGCTGTCGGGCCCCCTCAGATCTGCGTGTCTGTGACGGAGACCATCGAATTTTATTATTATTATTATTATTATTATTATGCTCCATTACTGGTCTCCCCGATTCCACCCAGCAGCCGAGCAGCTCGAACGGCCGGTCGCCCTCGCGCAGCAGTGCCGCCCACAACACAGCCTATCGACTTCACCTGCATAAAATAGAAGTAATTAAGAGTAAATAATTAACATAAACCCTCGACACAAAGAAACCAAAATCCCCTTTTATACGTGTGGGTCAAATGCGACTTCGCGACGCTATTAAAATTCATTACACACAGGGATGCATACCTGAATTAGATCCCGTTACCTCGTTTTAGTTATTCTGCACTTTTATCTTTTGCCCATTACGTACATATGCTTCCTCTATGAAACTTTGACTTGTGTATATCTTATTTTTGTAATTTGAACGTTACATTACAGGAAAATGAATTGGAAATAGGAAAAAAAAAAAAAAAGGTTCAGGAAAAGAATCCTTGCCTGCTGAGGGAGTAATTGTGCTCTCCCCCGGCTGGGTTGTGCCCTACCCCTCAGACAAAGGTTCTGAACTATGTTACCCATGTCTTTGAAGGGGGGCAGGGGTCCAGAGAATATAATTGGCATTGTTCAGCTGTTGTGGAGGGTGTGGGGGTGTTTTAGTCAGCCAGGGCTACTGCATGAACGCCTTTTATAGAATGGTCTTTGGGGTGCCCCCAATGAATAACACACTCCTCTTATTTCCTGTCATGTGGCCTTTTAAGGTGTAAAATAAGCAAAGATGTAATTATTGTTTCTGTATAGGGTGTAGCAGACATCCCACCTTAGGCATATTGATTTCAGGGAGGTGGGTGAGGCGGCAGGGGGGTGCTGGCTGTGAAATTTCTGAACGGCTACGGTAAAAGTTGTTGAACAGGGTAGGGGGTAGTGGTGGCGATCCATTGGTTGGGCAGACAATCATTTTTGATTGTTTGTGGACAGATTTCCCAGGCACTGGACTTTTCACATGAGTCACAGAGCTTCTGTGAGTTTGTAGGGGACCCCCGGAACTTCCGGGAGAGGTGGGATATTTGGTGTAGCCTTCCATCGAAACACCTCAAAGACACCAACACGGAAGCTTGATGCATTTCATTGAAATTCGTTTTGTTTTTCTTCTGCTTGATTCTACATCAGCTGTGAGGGCAGACCGCATGCGAGGGGGACGTAACAAGTTCGGCCCAATGTACAAGCGGGACCGGGCCCTGAAGCAGCAGAAGAAGGCGCTGATTCGGGCAAATGGGCTGAAAATCGAAGCCATGACTCAGGTGATGCAGACGGTGCCAACGGACCTGACCATATCCTCGGCCATCCAGAACATCCACTCTGCCTCCAAGGGCCTACCTCTAAGCCATGCTGCCTTGCCCCCCACAGACTATGACCGCAGCCCCTTCGTCACCTCCCCCATCAGCATGGCCATGCCTCCCCACGGCAGCCTTCAGGGCTACCAGGCTTACGGCCACTTCCAGAGTCGCACCATCAAGTCCGAGTACCCTGACCCATACACCAGCTCCCCTGAGTCCCTCATGGGCTACCCCTATATGGACACCTACCAGAGTAGCTCCCCGCCCAGCTTTCCCCACCTAATCATGGAGCTCCTGAAGTGTGAACCAGATGAGCCCCAGGTTCAGGCCAAGATTTTGGCCTACCTGCAGCAGGAGCAGGCCAGCCGTGGCAAGCACGAGAAACTCAACACCTTCGGACTCATGTGTAAGATGGCAGACCAGACCCTGTTTTCCATCGTCGAGTGGGCGAGGAGTAGCATCTTCTTCAGAGAGCTTAAGGTACGTGACTTAGGTCGGTGTGCGGTTGGTTTATCATTATTATCATCACATAATGCACCATGTCCCTCAACTCTAGAAGGTGTTCGAAGGTGGGCAGATGGGTGGATTTTTATATTTTATCATCATATACAGTACAGTTAGTGGCCACTTTATTAGGGACCCTTATCTGATACCAAGACGGAACCACTTTTGCCTTCAGAACCACTTTGAGGAAGATGAGTTGTCCATTCAAAGAAAGAATTTTGCATATTTTTTGGGCTCGTGGCCTCCCCATTAGCCTTAGAGAGTCTGCCCATTCCCCTCTGACCTCTTTCATTGTTTTCAGCCATAGACCTATGGTTGACTTTGTCCCTCTGTAATGTTTAAAAATCACAGGAAAGTGGTTGCATGTGCAACCACCATGTGTGGCACCAGCAATCTCACTGCATTCAAAATTGCTTAGATCAGGCATCTTGCCCATTATAATGTTTAGCAAAACTGTGTACAGTATGTTTTTGGTTACAGCCCCATAATTCACTGCTTGCATGTACGCGTGGATGTACCTAATAATCAGGCCACTAAGTGTATGTCATTAGCATTAGTTTTCAGTGCAAATAGATATTCTTATCCTCATAGATCTTTCTGAAGTACTCTGAATACACTGTATGCAAATTGTAGTGTTATGAGTTTTATACCTTGATGTGAGACCCAATTACAGCATAATCCGAAACTAACTGTTCACTTATCTCAAGATATCACAAACGTTTTCTTTCAAACAATGTTTGCGTAGCTACTTTTGATAAAAATGGACTGACAAACTGCTGGAGCAAACCCCCTTTTCACTTTACAAGCAGCTGTGTGTGGAGAAACAGGAAATATTGCCACTTTAAAAGAAGCGGTAGTCGGCCATGGAAGTGCCCATAAGTGTCTCTGGAGAGCTACCTTCACAATCATTTTCCGTGCTGAAATAAAAGCCGCCTGCTTTATTTTATATAACTGCTTACGGCAGTTATAGCCTGGGCTTAGTATGCAGCTGGCTTTTCTAATACAGTAAATGATCAGATATAATTCAGTCCAGTGTTAGTTCCTGTCATTTAAAAAAAGCATCAGTGAATCTGTGCGTAGTATTGATAATAAAGCAACATTACTAGAAATATTACACAATGTATTGATCATTACCATCAATACTGTAGTGTTAAGGGATATGTAAAGTTTTGCTCACTGTCAAATCAAGTGAATAGGATATATAACTCTGCTTCACCTGGTTTATCTTAAAACTGTGTGGGAACCAAATGTTCCCCACAATGTAATAAAAACCTGTTACTTTGACGTTGAGGGGACCATTTTTCAGGTCCTCACAAAGATCCATGAATGCAATCAAAAAACTAAAAATCTCGTATATTGTTTGGTTAAGGTTAGTACTGGGTAGGGTTAAGGGTGTCATGTTGGGATTAGAGTTTTCCCAATGTAAATGAATGGAGAGTCCCCACAAAGATATAGTTGAAAATCTGTGCGTGTGTGTGTGTGTGTGTGTGTTTGTGTGTGTGTTTTTTTTATTCTAGTCCTGACTTCTCACTGTGAAATTAAATAACTCGTCCCTTTATCACTACAGTCAGTTTTTATTCAGGATTCAGGGATAGATTGTTGTTGACCTGTGTGTGTTTATTTATTTAGAGAAATGCCAGGAACTTCATGAAAAGCTCAGAATGGGATAGAATGACACTGAGTGTTTTCTAACTTTCATAACACTAGACACTTGGCATTTTCTGTTACCTTTAGTTCAGCCTCAGTGTTTGATGTGCTGCCGTAGCATTTATGCCCTAAATTCAGAGGACCAACTGTATTACAAAATCTACTTATTTGTGTATTACACTCCAGTTTTTCAATAGCTCATATTTTTAAACAAAGTGGGTATCAATTACATGTTGACATTTACAATGTAGCGATTCTTCATTTGACACTTCGCATTGAATTAGCATTCGGCCTCGAGTAGTACTTTATAGCCTTTTTAATGAAGTGGGTGTGGCTGTACGATATCTCTAACGGAACATAATCATCAAACAACATATAATTCTATTACCTAACCTCTAATACGATTTGCCCAGGCTCACTTCAGCCTGAAATGTCATTACGGCTTGCTAATGACTGGATATATTAAGCATGTTCACTTGACGTAATTGAAGCTCATTTGTGATTTTGCAAAATATTATCCTTTGTGTCATTTCTAGTCTCTGGACTGTTTAGCGGGACAATGGTCTGCCCATGAGGCGTGAGAGCACTGTTTGATGAAATTATGGTGGATTTTGGGTGCTTTTGTGCTCAGTCTTCACTAAGCGGCCCACAAAACAGGTTTGCAGACAAACAACGCCCCCCCCCCCCCCCTTCCCACCACAGCTTTTCAGAGCACCCCAGACTTAATTAGTTCTCCTACATCCATTGTCCAGCTGGAAGCTCAACAATTAGTGATGTGCGGGCCAGCGGGGCGGGTGAGGAAAGGTAAGCCCAGGCGACAACTGGCTCACGAGTGAAGTCTCCCCAGCGAAATGTCCAAGTTGTTAAAGGAGGATGGGTCACTGATGGAACCGGCTGTTTGTCTAATGTGTGGTTTTCATGCAGTTTACACGCTGTTTCGGGTTGTCACTGAAGGTGCAGCGTAAATTACACAAAAAATAATATGATAAATAGGAAACTGAATAAATGTGAAATTGCTTTGAGTTGTTTCTGACCCTTGTCATCTCTTCCCAGATACACAAAATGTTCTTTTGGGTCACTTCTACGCTTTCATGCATTGCAATATCTCATGCATTGAAATATCTCATGCATTGAAATATCTTAGCAATTTCATGTCTTGCCTGCATATCTTTTAACATCTATGCACACATGATTCCGTTTAATTACTGTGTGATAGTAAATATTCCATTAAGTACTGCGTACTGTATCTTCCACTGTTTCAAACACCGAAGACGTGGAGATCGGCTTTATTCATGAATTTGCCATTCAGCAGTGTCCTTGAACAGAAATTGTGCTTGATTCAAAACCTTTTTTATTTTTCTTTGCAATGTCTTCAAAACATTGTGGACATTACTCAGCGTATTAAACGATTCCAGCTAGCACTTTTAATTAAAGTAACGCCACAGGAGATAGATTTCTTCCTGCATCACTTTCTATCACCTTTGTAAAGTCTTTAGGTAGATACCTTGATTCATTGACTGAAACATTCAGAATGACCTCAACACTCACAAAGTTTATGCCCCTTAAATAGCCCCAATTAGCAGTGTAACTAAGCGTAAATCCTTTAATAAAATTCCTAGCTGTATAAACTGTAAACAGAAAATCCAAAAAGTAACTAAGTATAATATTAATTAACTAAAAATGTAATAATGTATTATCCCAGAAAGATAAAATTTTATTGGCTGTAGTGTGGCCTATTATATATATATATATATATAAATGTTAATATAATTCATATGTTCAGGCAACAGTATAATCCACTATTGCATTGCACAGATTTTATTTTCATTGCTTTTTAATAACTTGACCAATGAGATGTAACCATACACAAGTAACAGCATTTCACTGGCTTAAACCTGGTTAAAACTTTAAAGTTTTTTTGTATGAAAAAATGGCAAATGCATATGATCACCAGCTAGATTCTTCAGCAGCTTTACACAAACATTTATTGTTATTTTTAGCATAGCCAGAACAAAAGCCTGATGACAACATACAGAATTCACTGATATGTGGCCAGAGCTGGATTTATATAGAGAAAAAACATAATTTTTAAAAAAATGTAGATCATAGCATCAAAGTATAGTTCCATGCTGCTTTCAAAGATTTAGAACATTCCAAACATTTCATCTCACGTTTTGGAGCTGAGCTCTTAACTGTAAATTTTAATGCATTTCAGCTCTGGCTTGTTCCAGCTGTAGGTGTAAATGTCCATTAAAGTATATTTTATGCATTTAGTTTCACGTTTGGAAAGCATTGAAGGGAACAGCGTCAAATTAAGGGAGCACTGCAAAATAACTTAAATTGTTATTGCACATACTTAAACTGGAATTTTCAAATCCTGTCCGAAGTGGAATTCTCGTAATTTAGTTGTAAAGCAGAAACATTTAATTTAAAAACAAGATTTTTAGTTGTTTTTGTTGCTTAGGTTAAATATGTCACTTGAGGATGTGAAACTTGACAAAGGTCTGCATCCCGATGGGATTCTACCTGATGCCTTTAAAACCCAGTGTGTTGACTTTGATTTTCTTGTTAAAGCCAAATTAAATTTGGTCTCTTTATGGCAAGTTTTTTTGTGACAGAAATGGACGTGTTGGAGCCTTGGGGTATCTCCTCACCTGTGGTACCAGCAGAGCAGTAAGTGTGGTGGAAGCGGATGCAGGGAGCTACAATGCAGGGTGTCGTCATCGTGCCGGTGGTTGCCGTGCAGAGCTCAGCCCTCAGTGAGGCTGCTGTGGGAGCAGGAAGAACATGCTGTGGGTGGCGATTCGTTCCCAGCGTAAGTCTTTCTCTACCAGGCATCTGCCAGCCATTGTTTACGGACGGTGCGTGTGAGACGCACTTTTTCCGCTGCTTCCACATCACAATAGGACATGAGGAGGACCTGCACTAAGTACGCTTTCATTGTACTCCAGCATTTTGTTTTATTTTTGTTTTGCCTCTCGTAACGATCCCAGGTGTATTCACCCACTCCGTGTGCTTGGCGAGAATAAACCGCTTAGCATGTAGGTCCGATAAAACTCAACTGTGCAGATCCCAAAAAACCAACATACGTCTCCGGTATTTATTCTGGTCCTTTCATGACTGTTGGGGGACGATCTTGGATTATTTTAAAAACGGAGCGGGAACGACAATACCAGACCAGCCATTAAGTGAGGGCTGACTGTATTAGGCCTGATTCCTGAGTCTACACCCAGCAGAGAGCTAGGGCCTTATATGAAAACCAGCTGGTGCAGAATCCAGAGACACCCCCGCCCCCGACATCTGCTCTGCCAGCACCCCCTCTTGCTCCATCATAGGATATTTCGATATCATAGACGCCCCCCAAAACTGTACCAGAGTTTACAGTTCAACTCGCTTTACAGTAACAGTTTATAGCTAGTTTGTGTAGTTAAATGGCCAAGCGTCGTCTTTCCAGAATTCTTTCGATTTTGATACAGGTCGCCTCAAAGAGTTGCCTCTTCGGGAAACATGCTTTGCTCTCCTACTTAATTTCCAGGGTGGCGGGTTGCTTATTGTGGATTTAACACGATGCTCCAGAAAGAAAATTAATAAGCCGTTATGGCTGCAATGTGCGGACTCGCAAGCGGTATATATTCCCCGGGGGCTGTCGCTGAGGTCACTCGACACACTTCTGACAAACGGCACCCGGGGTCTCCGAGCGCCTTGGCAGAGATTTGTAACCGCGTCCCCGCTCCATTGCATTTGAATTATTCCGCAGGCCCCTCGCCGCCTTGCATTAACGCCCGCGGGGGGAAGATGAACAAGGGAGCGGGGAGGCACCAAGGGCAGGGGCGGCGTCGTGAAGGACAGAGGGAAACAGGTGGAAGGTTAATGGCCCTGGACTGGATCCACCAGCAGCTCAGGCTTGATATATGGGAGCCGAGCCCACTGTAGGCATAGGCTTTCAAAGATATATTATTTCATTTCAGGAGCAGCTTTCTCATCCTTGCATTTGTCCACTGATAGATGATATCCCACTGCCCTGGCAGCCACAATTGGAGATGGCGTGTGAGTTTTCCTACGGCCTGCTCCTGTACACATATATATTTTATTATATATACCATTTCGCTTAGCTCCCTGTAGCCTCCTCATTAACAGACTCCTCTAGGCCAGGCTTGAAGCTGTTCATTTGCAGCTGGCATCTAGCAGTGATAGTTCTTGTTTGATCAGGGAGCAGCCAGGCGGAGTGAGCTGGGAAAATGCCCTTATTCACATGTGATGGGCTGAAGGGTGAGATGAAAACACAGGATTTGAAGTTTTCCGGTAGGTCTTTGTGTCGCATCTCCAAGAAAGGTGCCATCCGTCGATGCCGCTCACCGTAATGTCAAAACCGGATCAGATGGGTTTTTTTTGTGCCGCCTTAACTTTGCTGGGTAATTGCTTCAGTCTTGCTGTGGGATCTTGTAGCACCCCTTTCCCCTTCCTGCTGCCGGTTGGGCATGGGAGAGCATCTTCAGGAGCCCCATCCCGCACTCCTGAGAATGTCCCCCAGCAGGAGGAAGGAAACGCGCGCACTTGTTAAAAGGAAAGATTTAAGGCCCGAAATTCTACAGAGAGACATGAAGACATGAAGGGGAGCCCTGGCCAGTGCCTCTGCTCATTCACTTGTTGCACTTGATGAGGGATAAAAGGCTGTCATGAAGTACAAGTTGCCAGCTACGCGCTGATAGACTCACTCTGCCAGAGCCGTCCGCGCCGTCTTACCCAAGCTGCGGTAATGGGGCCTCCATTCCAACCACTTCGGGGAAGCAAGATTCGTCCCCCTCCACAAATATCAAAGTTGTGGAATTCGCAGGGATTTGGGGGGGGGGGGGGGGGGGGGGGGGGGGGGGGGGGGGGGGGGGGGGGGGGGGGGGGGGGGGG
>JAODJX010000035.1:15028340-15043516 GCA_026776945.1 Isichthys henryi | reverse complement strand
TATATATATATATATATATATATATAAAAAAAACATTTAAATATGCCTTTTACAGTCTACGGCATACTCCCATGGCTGATGTAACCCCGTTAGTCTGGCATAGCGCAATGAGATCTGGTGACAGAAACATAAATCTGGCGGGAGCTGCTCCAGTGACGGCACAGCCAAGCCTACAGGCAGATGAATGGATGTATTTCAGATGTCAGCAATATGTAGTCAGTGACGAGCTGGACAAAAGCAAAGTCGTATGTAAAATGGAGGTGAAGTACTGTGGAATTTCCACACCCATTTAACAAGAAATCATTTAGATGCGCAATCTGCAAAAACGTCTGATCCGAAAGTTTTTTTTGGTTGTATTAAATAAAAAGTTTATTAATGCAGCTGTTTTCAGGTCAGTTCTTATTGTGTATGTAAGTAATAATAGTTAATAACAGTTTGGGGGGGGGGTGCATGGTGATGCATGGGTCAGCACTGTTACCTCACATCTTTGGGACTTGGGTTCAAGTCTCTGCTAGGATTCCTTGTGTATGGAGTTCGCATGTTCTCCCTGTGTCATCATGGGGTTTCCTCCAGATACTCCGGTCCCCCCCACAGTTCAAAAACATGCTGAGACTAATTGGAGCTGTCAAATTTCCCATAATTGTGAGTGTGCCTTGTAATGGGTTGGTGCCCCATCCTGGGTTGTTCCCTGCCTTGTGATGGATTGGTGCCCCATCCTGGGTTGTTCCTTGCCTTGTGCTTGTAGCCTCCTGGATGGACCCATAGGCTCTGGACTCCTCCTGACCCTGAATAGGACAAGCAGTTGCAAAAAAATGAATGAATGAATTAAGTTACAGGGTACAATTTACAGCATTAGTTCGCTGAGAATCTCTTTCTTATTCAAGCAAAACTGGTACTGTATTGTCACTGAAATAATCGATTCAGTATTAAATCAAATCAGAAATTGAATTGAATTGGGACCTTGAATCGGAATCAAATTGATTCACTGGTAATAACCTGCTGCACCATTGGGCCCTTGAGCAAGGCCCCTAACCCCCAACCACTCCGGGGACTGGCTGCCTTGCTGTCACACTTGTACATTGCTTTGGGTAAAAGCATCTGCTAAAAATGTAAATGTGAAATCTCTTGTTACAAGGTAGGTCAGTCTAGGGTGTCCTGTTCCATAGGACATCTCCTGCTGGAGGCAGGCAGTAGGGCAGTGCTCGCCTGCATGGGATGCGGTACCTGGTGCCCTGTACGGGTCGGGGCGCATGCGTTCTGTGAACTTTCATCACATCTCTTGATCAGTTAATGCGCATCCTGGTCAGCCCTCAGAAAACTGCAAACTTATGCTGTTTTCTGGGGGGTGGGTACTTGTTCTGTTTGACCCCAGGGGGTTTGCGGTGTGCCAGGATGCAGCTGATAGGAGAGCCGCAAAGATGGAGCGCATAGGGTGGCAGAGTGGTTAAGGACCTGAGGGGAAGCGTGCTGTTACCATCTGTGCTTTTAAATGAGGCACTTGGTGGTAATTGTGCCTCTGAGCTCAGCACGATTGGTACTGAGTAATAGCAAGGTGTCTTCCGAAGGATGAGGCAGGGGCAGGGTGTTTCCATGGGTGGGTGTGTCTTCCCAGGGGTGGAGCGGGTCAGTCCCATTGGTGGGTGTGTCTTTCCAAGGGTGGGCAGGTAGGTGACAGTCCCATGGGGGGGAAAATGTACATATGGGCTGATCCAGAAAATTCTGGTGCGTTGCAGGGAAACCTCAACAGCATTTCTACATCTGACTTTCTTTGATTGTGGTCTAGGTGTAGGTTAAATTGGGGTGTGAGACGGTGCTGGCTCGGCTCTACCTGGGGGCTCCTTTGGGCTCCTGCTTACTCTTAGGGTGCTTTTCCACTGCACCAGGTACCGTACTTCTGGTATGGTCCTTTCAGTACTTTTCTGTTTTCTACTGACTTCCGATTGAGTACCGGTACCAAAAGGTCCAGTATCTGAAGTGTTAAACCAGCCGGGGTTTTTGATACTTCGGTACTTTGGGGCTGGGTCTTGCAAGCACCTTCTTTGTCGATTTTAATTATGCAAATAGCCTGTCTCTGAAACGCAACACAACTGCAGTCTTGGAAAAAACTCAGAAAACAACCATAATAAAAAGCCATAAATAAAAGAAAAAGTAATAATGCAAAAAAGGGGTTAAAAATGACAAAACACAAATAGTACTGTCCTTTTTTCTTTTTTAAGTACCCAAAGTATGGTTCCTGGTGCTGTGAAAAGCTCCCTTGGTTTAGCATTCTCTTCCTCATGTCTGCCTGCTGCTTTACCTGTCTCACTCCCTGACTGTAACAGATTCCTGTGTCAGCGTTGGACTCTCCACCATCTCCTCCAGCTCTTCCAGCCAAGAACCAAGTTCAGCCTCAGCCAAGCCTTGTGTTTTAAGGTTAGGTTGCCTCTGTGTTCACTGTCAGTTGTGATTGTCACTGTTTTTGTGAGAAGCATGTTTTGGGATCCCTTCTAACTTTTGACACTGATCCTCCTTCCCAAAACACATGGGGGGTTAGGGTTCCTTTTCTCTGGAGGGTATAGTCGGCACTGTTCTCCTTAACCGATTTGGCGGGCCCCCCCCCCCCCCGGGCCCCCCGCGGGGGGGGGGGGGGGGGCGGCCCGCCACGCGGAGGGTCAGCATGAACAAGGCAGTCAGGGAAAAGCCAAAAACCAAATGAAAAAGATGCTATTTAAAATATGAGAATACTCATCACACTCATAAACACAAACTTGCGTTCAACTGAACACAGGCAGGCAAGGTATCCTCCATGAATGCCATTTATTTGCTAGGGTTCAAGGGATTTATTTGTCACTTGCAAGACATACAGTCCAACTATAACCTGCAATGAAAGGCAAGGTGATCAGCTCCACCATCGTAAGAATTAGTGAAAAGCAGTAAGACACGAAGTAACAGTATAATAAATATGTGATGAATAAGGAGCAGCGAAGTTACTGGGAATAACGGGTAAACAGGAAAAGCAGACATGTGCAACAGAGCTCCAATGAAGGGCCTCGTGCATGAGCAAGGAGCAAATGCTTAAGTGCAACTGTCAATTTAGTGTTAAGTAGTCTGATGGCCTGAGGGTAGAAGCTCCTTCTGAGCCTCTCAGTTCGCATTGAGAGACAGCAGAGGCGCTTTCCGGAGTTGTACCAAGTTCTGAATCAATGGCAGCATCTACGGCCGTAGACTTTACACCAGCCTTCTAAACACAGTGAAGGGTCACTTCTGTACGGTGGGTAACATGCTTGTAAATGTAAAGGGCTTTAAACTCTGCACAGAGTTTAAGAAACACGGTTTCCTGGAATGGATCTATAAAATGAAAGCTCCTCTTTTGATTACATTCATTTTAATGAGACTCCTTTAAGCCACCAAGTGTCTGCTACAGCTTTTGGGTCGTCTGAACCTGATTGCGATCAGCTTACATCTGTGCTGTTTCACCGTACAGGTGGCAGAGACCTGCCAATTCAGTGTGAAAAATGAGGAAATGACAGACGTATAATGATACAACCCTACCATCTTTGAATATATAATAACGATTGTAGACATTCTGTACTGTGGGTGATACTCCTCTAAGCATGTGGACCATAGCTTCAGCGAATCCCTGCTGTTGCCCCGGCTGCCGTTTCTCGCTTGTAACCGTGGCGACGTGCAGCGGCCACTTTCAGAACGGAGCGCTGATGAGGCTCTGAAAGGCTTTCAGAGTTTATCAGGCTTTAAAAGCTTCAGAGCTCCACCGCGGCCACATCCAGCAGTGAAATGGCCGGCCATTGCAATTAAGTCCTGAGTACTGCTAAACCGTGGACGTTGATCATTTGACCCCAGACTGCATCCGGCATATTGAATAAATTCTGGCTTCTCCCCGCATTTCACACCATAACACTTCATTTATAGTGTTACTGTGCTTTTTCTTGTTGATGTTTACTTCTGTCCAGATTTCCTTTTCAATTCCGTGCTCCTTAAAAACCTGCCGTTACATCAGTAAGTACAATTCTGGATTGTATCACGTGAATTAAATTTATTGCCGCTCTGAGCCACACAAATCCCATAGAGTATATATAGGTCCAGCAAGTCCGGTCTGCAATTTCTCCATACTAACAGTGCAGAGTTTTCTTTTTATTTATCCCTCCGTGCCTAGAAATATCCGGAAGCAACTTCAACAGAATTATGTTCTCTAAACTATTCTTAAAAAAAAAAAAGAAAAAACAACTGTCCTACAAGGTGTGATTTAGGGGATTGTACGGGATTGTTTCTGGTGATAAGAGCACCCTGTACACTCTCTCTGTCCAGCCCTTATTACATGCTGTCAGTTTATGATAAAACATTAGAAAAGCAGAGGTACACTAGCAGTTACTGTTGTATCGATTCCTGGAATGGATTCTGTGATTTAGTGCCATCCTGTCCTGTTTTTCCAGATCCTCTAACTCCTATTAAGCTCTGCCCTATGCTTTGGCTATTGATGTATCAACATTAACACTTACAAGCAACTACAGGAAATCAATGCTCAACTTTTATTACTGGTTTGCGTCAAGCGCACGGCACCTTTTGGCAGAGTGTGTAAGTCCCCCGAAACAGATGTCATGATATACTCCCTGAAAATGACACTCATGTGTATGGGGGTGAGCAGGCGGATGGGGTTTCCGAGTGCCCTTCTGTGATGGAAAGCTGCTGAGCATTACTGCTTCCATGTACTTTGTCCTGATGAAAGCGTTTGGGAAAACAGATACATAGCTGTTTAGAAGGTGCGTAAGAATGACGTTTAAGCTTAATTTCCATCCATTCATTCATGCACCAGTCTTCCTACTGCTCATCCAGTAGAAGGTTGGGGGAGAGCACTGGGGGAGAAGGCTTTGGTACACACTGGGAGGTCCATCGTGGGACATTAATCCTCATTTTATAAACCTTAATTTTAAAGCAGAACTATGGAAAATGATATTCATAACTTTGCAATTTCCATCAATCATTTGGCTTAAAAATAAGCAGAGAAGCTGTCTAGGCAGAAATCAGGTGTAGATGTACGTGGTGTAGATGGGGAGGGGCATTGCCAAGTGAGTGTGGAGCCTCCACTGCTGCCAAGCAGGTGCCAGCCGCACGCAATGTCCCTGTAGACATGGGATCGGGTCTGTCTGGCCGTGTGGTGTCGACTTTGCGTTAAGTGTTGTTTGCCACTTAAAGTCTGTACGTCTTGGCAAACCAGTGAAGCTAGTTATGATTATTATTATTATTTTCGATTCCTATAGCTCTTCATATTCTCGGGCAATTGGCAATGCGAGCGAACTGAGGAGAGGAGAAAGAAAAGAGATCAACAGCCACAGGCAAGATCTCTATTGATCAATGGCCACCTTATTTAACCGCGGCACGCAAACACAGATAAGGAGCCTTACCAGCTCTACATAAAATCCTGTCATTTCTCTATCGATCTGGCAGAAGGATTCCTACACCACGGTTTTCTATAAATCCGTCTTGGTCATGCGGGGGGAACCGGCCTGTTCTGGCCAGTGTGGCCTTTCTATTCACATGTACAAGTACAGTAGGCCAAAAGAGCAGCCGGTAACACTTTCTATGAATGCCATGTCTATAACAAGCTATGAATATTGTTATATTATAATGCATTCATAAAGTGTTATAAACATGGCTATAAAAGGCATAACACATTATCGGCATGTTTACTATGCATTATGAATGCTTTATGAAGCTCTCATGTATAATACACTATAGATACCTTCATAATGCAGTACAAAGTATACTTACTTCTTATACCAACTGTTATAATGCATAATGAAGGTATCTACATTGAACTATAGATTACAGCTTCATTGGAGGTTGTGATGAAATATAATGGACACTTGTGCCTTATGACTGTCAATAGAAGATGCTGCAATGCTTTATTAAATACTATTTCATTATAATGCATTATGAAGGTATCTAGAATACATTATAGATGACAGCTTCAATTAAAGTTACCAAGTAACCCATTCGTGCAATAAAAGATGGCTGCAGTTTTGCGAATTAATCTCTTGAGTGAGGTGCCTTGAACAGCTGTCTCTACTTGGGTGGTCAATATGTCTTCAAACTATTTTTCTCTATTGTGAGTCATTGACAGGCTGTGTAAAATCTTAATTTTTTCAGTGGTGAATTGTTGATTAATTAGATAGATAATGTTCCTATAAATCTTATTACTTTGAACACCAGAGAATATGAACACCAATAGTTTTTTTAGTTTTTTTTTTACAGAATGCAGAATTTCATTTTATGTTGACATATGTCACCATTTGTCATCCCTATGAATAACAAACATGGAAGAATAAATGTCAAATCTAGTCCCTTTCTTCTTCTGTGATTTTAAAAGTTGAATTCCCCGAGCTTTGTCACTCCGACATATTTCCAAATAGTATGTGTGTGGCGGTAATGTGGCCTTGTCTCATCAGTCCCCAACTTCAGAGAAGCACCAGGGATCGCTGTGGAACCCAGGCCCCAGGAGACAAGTACTGACATGTGTCTGATCTAGAATACAACAGCACCAGCAGCAAACCCGCCACCACTTTTGAGGCAACATTCTTTTTTTAATTGTTCATTTGTGGACGACACATTGGACATTATGACAGTAGTAAGGGGAGATTCCAGACCTACAGTAGGAATGGTGTGCATCCCATTTCTCCCAAGTTTGAGGGGCGAAGGACAGTGCATTTTCGAACTGCAGTTTGCTTTCTTCAGTGAAAGATGGAAGTATTTAGTAATTGCAGTCTTCAAAGAATAGCGTGTGTGTTCTGCATCGTAGGCATATTAATGGAATTCAAACAAAGGAAGATGGCCACTTCACACAGAGCCTGTAAGGCAGACTTTTCTAGCACGTAGCGCTTGTGTAATTATGGGTTACAGGTTGTCTTTTTTTAAACGGGGGGCATTCAGGGTAATCAGATTGGGTAATGAAGCAGCACTTTCCTGTAAAGTAAGCTAGCTGTGACAGGTAGCATGTACCAAGCTACAAACCTGTCATGTACGATTACCCTGGAGGCTGAGGAAACTCACCAGGGCAGATGTTGCCAAATAAATTTAAAAAAAAAGGTATGTGAATAAAACGTAGCGTCACATGACCTTCTGCCTATTTTTTTTTTTTAGCTGTTCACTGTCAGTCAAACAAAGGAAAATTATATATCGGATGCATGTAGGAAAGAAGAAATTGCACTGCGGATTAACTGTCCTTCACTCAGAGATTATGTATCCCCAGGCTCCTTCCTGAATTATTAATTAAAATTTGCCAAAAAAGAAAGAAAAATATGTCGATGGGAACTTGGCTTTAATGACCTCATTAGGTGTGTGCACTCGACACTGGGTGGGATTTCTCGGATTTTAAATGGGAAAGGGGGATGCTTGACCCCCCAGAATGATTTTCCGTCACGCCATCATAAACAATGTTCTCGACCCGATCTGTGCTTCCAGGCACAAGTATCAGTGTGAGCTCCAAACCCTGGCCGCCCCACATCCCCCTCCACAGTCAGTCCCGGACCTCGTAGTCCATTTCTCCAACCTAGAGATATGAGCGACCCGCGCCCCCAATCCTGTCCACTCAGGCAGACATATTGGTCATGATGTTCTGGATCTTATATGCAGCTTCAGTGGTGACTTGGCTGCTACCTGTATGTAATGCATGTTTATATTTGTGTATGTCTGCATTCAGTCATGCAAACTTATTTTCATATATGGTAGCAAGAAAAATCACAATATTTATTGAGTTTTTTTTTTACATTTTTTAGTACTGCAGTTTATTATTTTTTTACTTTTGTCAGCCATGTGTTTCAAGCCACAGAAACAGGGTGGAATATTTGCCTTCTGCATTTCCGTGGCTTTCAGTGGGAGCCTTTTCAGCGTGGGGGGCTGGGGGGGCTGTTTTATCCGTCTCATTAGGCACCTCCGTGCCTTCGGATGAGATGTGAGTCCTGTTTGAGGAGCTTAATCAAACAGTTCATTGAATCCTGACAGCATTAAAAGGTGAGAGAGCCGCAGCTCAGGGGACTACAGGGCCGTTGGAGGTCAGTGTATTGAAAGGTATTTGTATTTGCCTGAGGGGGGCTGCTGATTTCTGGCCAGACGGCCGCCGACTGCGTTGCTGCTTTATAAGTTGCGGCATATTTGCCGTTGCTCCGCATCAGACAGCACAAGCCGCTTTGGAGTAGCTCGCCTCAACCTGCGTTCAACCTGGCCAACGCAGTAACCAGCCGCCCTGGCCCATGCTCCCATCAGTCAAGCAGATGAAATACCATTTCCTTCTGTTTTCTTCCTTCCGCCCCTGGACACTCACAAACACAGCATCCATAAATACACAAATAAAATGTCAATAAAAATTAAAATTTAACGCTGACATTTTATACTCAGACTTGAACGAAGGGGTCTGTGGACATTGGACTTCTGTTAAAGTTTATACACTAGGAATTCTAGAAAACCATTATTTGAAATACCTTGAGAAAGACTGATAAACATCCTAATATACAGTATATAATTCAATATATACTCTACACTAACCCCTCTGTTTGATTCTCCTATAAATTGATGGCATTTTGAATCAAAAGAAGTGCTGAATATCACCATGGACTTTGTGGGTGTAGTCCAGGGTAATGTATGACTCTGCCTACCCATTCGGGCTTCATAACTCTTAATAACCAAGGCGCTGGCCACAAAAGAATAAATAGATGTAAATATATTTCCTGCACCTCTGGAGGACGCTGCATGCCTCTCAGCTTGCATTTGTAACAAGACGGGCTTGTCTGAGATCCTCTTGTTTATTTCATTATACCTGAGGCGCTTTTCTGCCCGCGTCGGACTTGCTGAATGAGCGGACCTGTCCTTGAGCAACTGGGGCCGATTCGACTACCTGTTTAACACAACGACCGGAGCTTGAATTCGACTTAATATATTCCCAACTGGACGATCCCATTTAATTTTCTTTCATAAGGGCAGCGGTGGAGTGCTGCGGCAGCCCGGGCAGAGTTGGGGGAACAGATTGAGCCTTCCTGGCGTATTCTGACACGCTGACGAAATGCTTCCCGCCGGCCCATCACCGTGAGATCGCACATTGCCTCAAATAATGCCATGGCAAGATGATCTTTATACATTATGAATACCCAAAGTGTGCCCTGGGAATGGGCGTTCCTCCTGGCTTTTGGGTTATAAAAAACATTGAATCGACATTGTTTGCAGTCTTATTTCAACGTGGATTAATGTGTTCTTTTAAATATTAATATTGAATGTGTTTTGTTTCAGCGATTCGAATATTGTTATCCATCTATCTTCTGTAACTGCTTACCCAGTACAGGGTCACAGTAAGCCTAGAGCCCATTCCAGGAAGCGTAAGGCAGGGGACAAACTCACAGCTACATCAGTCCACTGCAGGGCACATATATAATACACTATGGGGAAATTTAGAGAGACCAACTGACTTGTTTTTTAGCTGTGAGAGGAAACTCATAGTCTGATATTTTTATTCAAGGAAAATGTTACGTGATGAAATACATCTAGTATTTTCTTCTACTCAGATTAGCCAGACAAAGGAAATATGACGCTTCATTCAACCCTGATGTTAAAGGACTATGTAGGCAGTTAGAAAGAGCTGAACAGTCTAGTTTTTAGTTATTATTAGGCATGAGATGCCAAAATGCCAAACAGTCTCCTTTCTGATCGGTATTGGCCAGGAGACACTAAAGAGCTTGACAGTCTCCTATCTGATTGGTGTTGGCCAGGAGATGCTGAAATGTTAAACACTCTGCTTCCTGATTGGTGTTAGGCATGAGTCACTAAAGAGCTGGACAGTCTCTTTTCTGATTGGTATTAGCTACGAGATGCTGAAATGCCAGACAGTCTGCTTCCTGATTGGTGTTATCCAGGAGACACTCATGAGTCAAACTGTCTCCATTCTTACCCATTTCTCTTGGGGTTTTCAGGCTCCCCAGTCATCATTATTGTAATGAGTCCTTCCATATTGTTGCTAGACATTCTTTGTCTCTTTTACTTTCAAATTTCTAAGCGTCATGCTTTGATTATTCTCATAATGTGGTAAAAAGAAGAAGAATACCAAACTTAATGTCTTTATGCATTTTGGAATGCATTGTTTACTCATTTATTCTTACTCAGCTTCACTAGGTATGAAGCCACCAACATCAACACTGAACAACATCAGATAAGTGTGAGAAGAGAGGGGACTGGGGGGGGGGGGGGGTTGGGGGTAGAATGGTGTGCAAAGAACTCTGATTCCCAGCAAAACTAACACAGTTTTCTGTAAGATTTCTGGCTAATTAAAGAGAATACATCCCTGCATATTTATGCTGGCCGTGTAAGTGCAGTCGTCTGGTGGAACAAGTCAAATAAGCAACACTGTCCAGGACCTAAGGGCTTAGTGCTGAGAGCTGGCATGGGGTGTGTATATGTGTGTGCCGTGAAGCTGCTTTGTGTGAAAAGTTGATAATTAGTCCCTCAGTGGGTAACACAGAGATGGAAGATAAGGATACTTAGCACATTATGCTTCAATTTGACACCTAGAAAACATTGGTTGATAATAGTTTATCTTTTTAAATCATTAAACCTTACAACCTGGCTTTTCATGCCACAAAGAAACGTCAGTCGATACCATTTTCCGTCTGAGTGAAATGTGCAGAAATTGTAATCAACATCTGAATCCTCTTCCGTTTCTGTTCAAAAAGGCACTTCATAATAATTAGCAATTATAATTGGGCTTTTTTTGAGTTATTTTTCTCTAATCAGCCTGAGACCTAATTTCTAAATCACTGTAGTGTTCATTCTCCCCTTTTCCAAATAGCCCCAAAGAGCCTCATAATGAAACCATAGCAACTTTTGATGTTGCGTCAAATCATTTTCTTGCGCATTACTCAGCTATAAATTCTGCTAGTCATCCTATTACGAAAAAGAAAACCAGTTTGCAGTTTTTACACACCTTTTACACACCTCCAGTTGAAATGTCTTATTGTGTATATTGGAAATATTAGTCTTACAGTATGTGGTAAGTGATACACTGCTCATTGTTTTACATCAGGTTTAATATCACATTCTAGTTTCTAAAAAACTGTCACAAAAACATGACAAAACAGGCTTTTAGAGTGTATATCATCCATCCATCTATTTTCTATACCTGTCTGTTCCTGGATGGTGTGTGTGAGACAACAGCGCTGTTCATGTGATTTTATGGTATGAATATCATATCTTGTTAAGTGCATAAGAGGGTCCCATGTCAGATCATAGGTTTTGCTTCAGAATATTGGCCAGCGGTCAGGAACCCTCCTCAACTGGGGGGGGACGCACACGGAAGTCTCAGTCGTCGTTTAGCGGACCTTGTTAATCACTAGTGTGTCTCTGTTTTTCCCTCCCAGCTGAGCCATTGTTTTGGTGGGGGCACATTTTTCGGGGGCGGGGGGTGGCGGAGGTGGAGTGCCAGCTGGTTCATTAGTGATGGCCGAGCAGAACCTTTCAGCACCCGGTCGGAGGTGTGGGGCCAGACTCAGGGACTCCTGTCAGGGTCGAATAAAACAAATCACACTGGGGGCCCCCAGCCCACATTTGACCTGGGGTCAAAAGAATTAATAAAAGATCACATACAAGGATCGTGACGCCACATTAAATACAAAACCTCAGCAGGGACTCATTAGATACTCATATTTTACACTGTAAGCAATTTAAGCATGTTTACATCTATTCAGGTGTAGAATAACATTGAATATCGAAGGAAAAGACAGGGTAATATTCTAGTATTAGCAGTATATTAATTAATAAGAATGTACTGCATCCGTCTTCCTGTTAATCGTCTAAGCTTTGTTGCAGTATTAGTTGTGTGTTTCTAGCAATCATGTCATTATAATTTGGACAATATGTCCATAGCATCTTATCTGTGTTGTGATGATGTCTCTCTCATCTCTTTGATTCTGAAATGAACTGCAAAATACAGTTTCTGCAAATTCTTTACATTGCTTGTGTATCCTGCACCTCCTACCACCTCCTCCTCAGAATAGGTGTAAAGCAGGCAGAGTTTTCAGATTAATGATCTCTTTAAACACTGTTGAGAAACATCAAGGCCCATTGTAAAAGTATAGAACTGCAGTACTGATCCCATGTGGTTCTTCATATAGATGTGAAGAACCTGGAGAATTTCCACTTGGTGGAGAGCGTCCAGGAGCAGGTGAATACAGCACTGCTGGACTACACCATGTGCAACTACCCACAGCAAACAGACAAGTTCGGCCAGCTGCTGCTGCGACTGCCCGAGATGCGAGCCATCAGCATGCAGGCGGAGGAGTACCTCTACTACAAGCACCTGAATGGGGACGTTCCCTGCAACAACCTGCTCATCGAGATGCTACACGCTAAGCGTGCCTGAATGCTGGACTTGCCGCCCCCTCTTGCCCAGTCACCTGGCCCGGGCTCCAGTATCAGCCTTTGGCCTCGACTGCCCTTTACAACCATAGCCCAACACACGTCACGTCACGTCACGTCACGTCACCCCCTGCAAGAAACTTGGCCTCAGGCCTGGACTCTTTACTGAGATGTTGCAGACGTTGGCTTCTGGAGATAAGAAAACGATTGCTAACTTGAAACTTATTTGGAACTTGCCTCCCGAAAAAAGTGATGTGACAGGATGGGTGGGTATGCAAAGAGAGGGAAGTGCGCACTTAGCGAGGATATATATTGCAAGGTAAGAGGCAGCCCTTCCACTTCTAGCTAACGCACTGAAAATAGCAGCTGGACTTATGACATAGGTTTCATATTGATTAGACCACGATTCCCAGCGCTGGTACGTAAAGAATCCAGAACAGTCTCCAAAGGACGGAGCACATAAGAAGAGGAGGTTCCATCTCACCACCTCGTCTTAAAGGCGTAAGAGCACAATGAAACAACTAGGACCCAGAGGAACACCATGACTGGCTACGTCAAGTGGATACGATGTCATACCTCTATTTGCACCCCAAGAAAAACTTCTCATCAAACAAGCAACAAAAACTAAATTATTCTGTTTTTAAAAGGGCAGTGACTCCTCCTTTTCATCTTTCCATTATCGTCCGACGAATCTCATGTAAAAACTATGTACATGTTTCAGATTATTTCTCATTTTTGGTTGCTGTCGGTAGATTAACATTATGGGTATGGTTATGTGACCTACTCAATAAAGGGAAAATGTTTCTGATTAGCATAAGCACAATGTAGTTGTTTCCCCGGAGATATGTCCAGTAATAAACTCATGAAATTGAAGAGTTAAATCCCACAGCATAAGACAGAGCACAATTTCTGCCTCTGTCAATACCAGACCAAAGCCTCCATCAGAACAGTGTGGTGCAAAGAGATATAAGTATTATCAGTATTATAAATTTGTGATGTCACAGTTATGTGAGTCTTGCCTTATTTCATTACCTTGCTAGCTAACTGTGCAGATGTGAATTAAAATATGTAAAAAAGTATATATATATATATAAAGTGTTAATGTTGTAAATTAAAAAATACAAGAGGTGTTTACATTTATTAGGTCCTGTGGGAGAGAACTGTGATGAATTGCAAAGCAATGATTTCCTAAAAAAAATTCCTCTGTTTGCTTTATTTAGTCTGTACAGTTTTTTTGTTTTTTTTTACCAGTGCTTAATTATGTCGTGAGACATTAAAATCAAGAAGGGAATCTCACTTTTATTTGAATTCTAAGCTTTTTCTCTTAGCCAACAGTTCAGTTGTGTGTAGGTTTTCATTTGGGTTTCTGCCACTTATAATTGTAGATCTACTTGTTGTATATTCTACTGTATATCACTGTTTCAGATAAAGACGAAATAATTTATTGCTTCTTGCTTTTAACTTCTCACACGCCATAAGCAAGGAGTCGTGTCATAATCGGATATATTGGTTTACTGTAGCATGTTCAGAAATATTGTTGAAATGCAGTTCAGGGAGACAATAATGATCTTAAGAATGCTAACAGTTATTTTGATTAAATGTTTATGGAAATTAAAGGGAACTGAGTATTGCATTTGGGTTCTCACATGTGACCGATGGCGCTCTCTCCCTTTTCTACACTGAATTCATAAAGGTTCAGTTTTCTCATTCTGTGTAAAATCCACATTTTTGTTCTCTACTAAAGACTACAAAGATTACATCTGTAGTGTCACTTAATAGTTATAATGGAGGAAAGACATCTCAAGACAGTCACAATTCCATTTCAAGCACTGATAATTGGATCTGCATTCCTCACAGTGACTTTATAGGTTTGTAAAAGCTGTCGTCTTAAATGACCTTGCGAAAAGTCACTTGCGTTCATATTTTTGGGAAAGAATAGCATTCTGTCTGAGCAAATGTCCTACGAAAGAAGCTGTAGAATAGGCTAGTTGGGCTATTTATTTGTTTACTGTAATATTTTGAAACAAATGCCTTCGGAGGGTTTGCATGCATTTGGAAACTCCATGCAGATACAGTTTATACAGGTCAGTGTTGTCCAGAAGCCATTATCATCAAAAACGTTCCTATCCAGTCTCTCTTCATTCCAGAGATCCCAAACTAGCTTTAACGTGTGACTTTCTGACGTCTTTCTGTCTGATCAGACAATCCATCCCCAGGTGTGTCTTTATGGCGACATCTTCAGCTTGCTGGTCCACAGCTTCACTCTGACCCTGTGGCCAGAATGAAAAGCTGTCTTGCTGGCCTCCTGGCTCGGTGTTTTTTTCAAGTGGTGGAAATTTCCCTCATATTCCAATAAATACTTTTAACAACCACGTCCCTGGTTTGTGCTCAGCTTGGCCACATACGCCATCATATTTCATTACAGCCCAATGTTACAGCTTAGTTATTTAATTAGCCATGAATCATGAAACACTTTGGAACACAATATAGCTTACTGTACAAACCACAAAAACTAAAAATACAAGAAAACTATGTTTCAGGAAATGCTACATAATATCCATTAATTTGGAGAACTTGGTGTCTGCCCTAGACAGCATAGAGCACAAGGCGGGGGTACACCCTGGATGGGATGCCAGTCTATCACAGGGCACAAGGCGGGGGTACACCCTGGATGGGATGCCAGTCTATCACAGGGTACAAGGCGGGGATACGCCCTGGATGGGATGCCAGTCTATCACAGGGCACAAGGCGGGGGTACACCCTGGATGGGATGCCAGTCTATCACAGGG
>JAODJX010000035.1:15010436-15028317 GCA_026776945.1 Isichthys henryi | reverse complement strand
ATGGGATGCCAGTCTATCACAGGGTACAAGGCGGGGATACACCCTGGATGGGATGCCAGTCTATCACAGGGCACAAGACGGGGGTATACCCTGGATGGGATGCCAGTCTATCACAGGGTACAAGGCGGGGATACACCCTGGATGGGATGCCAGTCTATCACAGGGCACAAGACGGGGGTATACCCTGGATGGGATGCCAGTCTATCACAGGGTACAAGGCGGGGATACACCCTGGATGGGATGCCAGTCTATCACAGGGCACAAGGCGGGGGGGTACATCCTGGATGGGATGCCAGTCTATCACAGGGCACAAGGCGGGGGTACACCCCGGATGGGATGCCAGTCTATCACGGGGCACATATACAAACAAAGAAAGTGCCTTTGCTGCAGGATGGTTTATGTATGTGTGCTACAATGGACTGGTATCCCTTTTAGGATGTTACTCTGTGCTTGCTGGGATAGATGCCAGACTCAGCAAGATCCTGTACTACATGACAAGTTATGAAGGATGGATGGATTTATGTTCCAAGTTAGAAAGGTTAATTCACCTACTGTAGACCTGGTTATACCAATGCAGTAAAAAAAAGGTTTCATTTTTAATTTGTGCTGACATCCTATTGGTAATAATCTATGATGGAATGTAAGCCATAAGGTTCTAGATTTTTATGTAAATATTTAATTTTAGCCTCAGACAACATTCCTTGATGAAAGGTGAAGCCCCTTTCAGGGATATGGGGTATGACTGGCTGACCTTCTCAAGCACCTTGAAAATTACAACCCAGATTTTTTTAAGATCAGATTTTTTTCCTTCAATCACATTCTCATCAGGGTTACATGTCATTTAATTTGTTTCAAATATATATATTTAAAAAAAACATTTATGACATGATTGATGAAAACTAACACTAATGAAAAGAATATAAACTGATGTAATATATTTGCCAACATTTAATAGGCTGTTAAAATCAGGGATGACATCTAAAAACAACATTTAATTAAATAAAAAAATACATTAAAATATACAATAAAAATACAACCATTAATCACAGTGGTTTTAGAGGTTAAAGTTAAAAAGCACATTTTTAGTAAATGCAACAAGTTTCACAGCACACAGGAGCACATCTGGGCTATATGTGAAGACATGGGGCTGCGGACACTAGGGGGACCCTCCCTTGTTTCAATCATTCAATCATAGCTATACATTATGACTGTGTAATATTCTTGCAAAGCAAAATAGAAAAAAGCTATTATTTTTTTACTGTCCATTAATGATTTAGAAATATAAACAAAATTCATGCATAAATGTTGGTCATTGAAGCTTAATGATAATTCTAGGCCCGGTCTCTGAAAAAGGTGTGAGACTTAGCAAACAACCCTTAAAATTTCTAGCCTTTCTAGTTCTTTAATGTTAAATATATTTTCCCTTGTTTTTCTGGACATATTATTATAATGATTCCCCAACATTAACTTCTTTCGGCAAACGAAACGCGAAGCTTAAGGTCACCACAGCAGGACATTATGTATCATGCTTTAAACTGATCGTCAAGCCATTTTTTTACATAGGAAATTGTAAGACAGGATGGTGAATGAATTCTAAGCACTTTGCTTTAGTCGTAAAATTAAGAAACCTGCCACTGAAGTAAATCTCGAGATGCAAGCCTACAATGTGCAATCACAAAGAAGATGCAACTCATACCTCGAGCCAACAGACCATAATATGCAGCGTATCACAGGCTGTGCGGCGCTGGTCTCTGGCGGGAACAGGAGGAGAATTTCACATACATGGTCAGGTGAAGAACACACCAAGGATCCTGCAAGGTGGAAACGCAAGAATTTTTATTTTACACAGTGAGTGATAAATTAATGAATGTAATCATCAACTTTATTTGCACAGCACTTATAACCTGTTCATTTATAGTTAATAATAAAAGCAGAAAGGATGCAATGGTGCCACATTTCAGCATATCCACAGAATAGTTCAAGTAAATTGCCTCCACAAGGGTTTTACAAAAAATCATAATAATACATTAAATTTACAAAGTGCTTTTCAATAACCCAAAGGTGCTATTAATATTCAGAACCAGAAAGACTGGAAGGGAGTGTTAAACACAGGAGGTGTCCTCCTACACTCCAACAATGTGCAGGTAGCTGAGCTCGTGCCCCTAAATTTTCCTTCGGCAGCCCGTCCAGCGGGGTTTCTCCTGTCGTACGCTGTTTTACTTCCTGCATTCCCTGACATTTCTCATCGGCTTTACCATTATAGCCTCGCACCTCTAGGGCAGTGGGTTCGATTTCCATGCTTTGGGGCTGTGCTTGGGGTGGTGCAGTGATTAGCACTGGTGCCTCACACCTGTGGGAACAGGGTTTGAGTCTCTGCCATGGCCCCACATGTGTGTGGAGTTTACATGTTCTCCACGTGTCGTTGTGGGGCTTCCTCCAGGTGCTCTGGTTTCCCCCACATGCTGATGCTAATTAGCGTTACCAGAGTGCCCACAACTGTGCATGTGTGACTGCGCCCTGCGATGGGTTGGCACCCCATTCTGGGTTATTACCTGCGTTGTTCCCTGAGCCTCTGATATAGGCTCCAGACCCCCTACAACTCTGAACAGGAAAAATGGTAACAGATAATGGTTGGGTCTGAGGGTTGAGTTTATATTTTCCCCATGATTCCTCACAAGGTCCAATATCTTGTATGACGCATTTAAATTGCTATTCGCATGTGATTGTGTGATTGTGCACGTTGTGATGCACTTGGTGGCCCCAGTCTTGTGCCCTGGACTTCCTGGACCAAGAATCTTTCATATAAGCGACGTTTAAATCCATGTTTCCACAATGACCTAATACTGTATACTGCTCAAAGGTCTGTGTGCAATTACACACCCAGAAAACTGATATATCAAGAGCATTTAGAAGCATCTCTCACAATTTAGGAAAATATGTATTTGTCACAGAAATGATTTATAGTCTTTTAATACAAGCTTACGTACGTTTTATTTGCAACAACTGCTGACGAGCATTTAAAGATCCACTCCGCTATTGTAATGCAAAAGATGACCTTAACATGCAAAACAAGCACAGATTAAATTCAAATTAAACCCACCGAAGGCCACAATCGTTTCATTTCAATGTCTGCATAATACATAAGTACATAAAAAAAACTCTCAAAATTAATCTGTTTTTTCAGCCTTATTAGTCATTAAAACTTTTAAGCACCTGGACCTCGCTTCCAGCATTCCGTTAATTACTGGGACAATGGAGTGGTGATGGAACCGGATTTATTAATTTATTTATTTTCAATTTCACGAGTGGGAGAAGTATGCATTCAGCAGCTCAGTGCTATGCTAGCACTTAAATGGCACAAACTCCACATAAAACAACTCAAGGTTACGTCCGATTGAAACCCCCACCCAGCCCAGAAATGAGCACTTCAGAAACCCATTTAGAGAGAGAGATGGAACATCTAATTCAAACGTCATCCTATTAAAAAAAATGGTTTCACTTGGTCTTTACAAAAATTCTTCATGCCGTTTGTCTGTCGTTCTTTGTAAGAGAGATGAATTCCCCCCATGCAGGTTACAAACAAACACACACACACACACACACAAACACACACACACAAACGTGTACACAACAAATGGTCTTGATGGAGTGCAGTGATTTAGAATAACGTCTGTATACAGACTGCAACCTTTTCCAGCATTCTGTGGAGCAAATGCCCCTCTTCAATAAACCTCAAGTGACACAAAGCGCAAACTTTACATGCAAATAATTGCTATTAACAGACAAACGTGCGCTGGCACCCCCCCCCCCCCCCCATTCAAGAAAGTTCTGCATATGGAAATGGCCAGCGAATGTGATGAACGAGTGTTCCTCATGCATCGATTCAAATGACATGGGCATGATTGCAAGGAAATTGGTTCCAAGGGAGTTCGCCATACCGATTTGAACGATAGATCATGCTTTTGTTTCTGTTTTTCTCCTTGGATGAGAAAAGCAAAATGTAGACGGCATGAGAGAAGTAAAACAGCCCAGCGCAGTTGCAGGGAAGCCATCGGTCGCCCCTGGAGGAACAGGTGTGAATATCTCAGTCTTGTCCAAACAAAAACTTGTATAAATATTTGGACAGAACTTCCCTCTCTGGAGAGGAAATAACCCACTCCGTAGCTGCTTATTTGAGTAAAGTTTCGATTTTTCCTAGACGTCTTGTAACATATTCAAAGACCCAAACACCCCACGCCATCCCATCCTGCATTCCAATCCAAGCACGTAATAAAAACCAAAGGAATTAAAATTTTTGTGCCGACTGGATCACATATTTTTCTAGTCATCTTAATGCGTACTCTGAAATATCTTCCACATTTGGGGGGGGGGGGCGACTGCTGAACGATTCTATCAAAACTGGTCTAATCAATAATACAAGGGCTTCTAAACGTTGACATTTCAAGAAAACGAAAATTAGCATCTGAAGACAGTGGCTGAAATGTGTGTGTGTGTGTGTGTGTGTGTATGTGTGTATGTGTGTGTGCGTATTTGTATATATGTACGTATATCCAGTGCTAATAACAGGGAATTCCGCATAAACTGGAAAAACGTTTAACACCTCAGAGTTTAACACCTCAGAAAAAGTCCAACTGATGGTCTCCGGTCCTGTAATTTCTGTCTGTCGACTGCAGACTATAAATGGTGTCACAAATACAATGTTCTTGATAAATCTACATGGAATTGCCACCCAAGGTCATTCCCACCAGCTTCCAGCTGGTAATTAGGTTGCAGCCCTGAACGCGTGCACACACACACACTTACACACACACACACACTCACAAAAGAGACACTGACAAGGTCTCCCCTTGCAAATACCACTGGCCTTGAGCAATGGGTCAGACGAGTCACTGACGGGACTCAGGAAATCACACTGAGCCAATATCTATGTGCAATTTACATACGGGAAACCGAAACAACAGTACTCCAAATGTTAGAATTTCTTTGTGGGACATTCCGAAGTACTGCACTGAAAGAACATTCCATGGCAATCCCAGTTAATTCATTTTATCCATCTAAATGAGCAAACCATCAATCTGCCATACCTGCTCATCCAGTACAGGCAGAGATTCTGGAGCCTATCCCAGTTTGCACAGGGCCAGGAACACTCTGGATGGGATGCCAGTCCATCACTGGACATAGAGTGCCTTGCAAAAGTTTTAGGCAGTCAAACAAAATGTTTCAAGTTACATGTAGTTATCTGGATATTAAGCATACATTTAATAATAATAAAAACTAAAAACATTCAAATATATGCACATTTATATTAACACAATAAAAGCTAACAAGAATCTCTTCTTTGCTCCAAAAAGTCACTGATATCTTGCTGGATGGCTAGATGATCACCGCTTCAGTTCCCTAACCTCTCCTCAAGAGCACCTCAGCCATTCCATATATTTGTTAAATTTCACCACCAGCTCAATTAAATAATTAACTTAACTAGTCAACTTGATGAGGTATTGATTAGCCAAAAAATGGTTTGCTAGCAGGTGAGTGCTCTACAATCTACTATAAGGTCTTCACAGGAGACATCTGGGGGGCGGGGGGCTTTCCTGCATTTGTTAGGTCATGGGGAGCTGCTTCTACTCTCCCTGAGTGGCATGACGTCAAGGCAGCACTGACCTGCAACCATGGCCCCCTCCCCGTGACAGCCCCCACCCAGGACATGAGGTGAGGCAGACTATCCTCCTATAGTTCAACAAGTAGAACATTGTGCTAACAGCACAACAGTCATGTGTTCAGATCCCAAGGAAAACACACGAGTTGTGATTCATCCATTAAGTTGCTTTAAATGAAAGTCAGATGAATCAATGCACACAGAATGTGGGATTCAAACCCACAACCTTATATGACACCACAATGTAGTATCAGAAATACTAAATATACTGTCACATTTAAAGAAACAGGAATAGGAAACAGGAATTTGCACAGGAATTAAACATAATGAAAAGAACATATTTACAAACCTGTTTGTGGAACTAGAATTACATGAGAGGAGGATGCGGAAGGATGAAAGGGGTGAAATGAGACTGTCATCCAGAGGCAGAAGAGTGTAATGTGAGCCCTGGGGCACAGAGCGGCGTGAGGGCGGGTGGAGCCAGCGCCAGGCATACCGGAACAATACCGCGAGGAAGCGGAGGCAGTCAGAGAGCAGGGCGAGGCCATAACCTGACAGAAGGGGCCGGACATCCATAGAGACGCAGGCCGAGTGCGGGAGCTTGGCTCAGGACTGCAAGGGTCTGTCATGGGAAAAGCGTGAGCCATCATCCTTTCAGCTTCGGAAATACGAGCAGGCCGCTCTTCTTAAAGCTACCAGCCCCCCCAGCCTGACTCAACAGGATGAAGAGCTAAAGCTACAGGGATTACGCAGCAGCCTTACGCAGCAGCCTTACGCAGCAGACTCACGCAGCAGACTCACGCAGCAGACTCACGCAGCAGACTCACGCAGCAGCCTTACGCAGCAGACTCACGCAGCATCCGCATGCGACGATGCACAGAAAACACAAACAGTGAACTTACAGTGCGCTCTCACTCATTTTCATTTCACAATTTTCCTTTTAGTTCACGAGCCCCCTTCTGGGATTACATTAGAGAGCCTTAAAAACAACTTTGGTGTCAAAATATACGCTTCTTTTTGCACTTTTCTTTTTAATTACCTAGAGTCAATGATTTATGATTGCTTAACAAAGTGAATAAAAATATCTAAATTTTCAAATAATTCTAAACTAAGAGTAACATTTCCTAATTACTCAGCTGGCAGAAGATTTGCTCCAAACAAAGGTAAAGATTTTTTTAGCTATTTATATTTAACTTGCACTGTTACCAAAAACAAGACACCATAAATGGATAGGTCACAATTCATGTGTACCCTTGGGGATTCGAACCCACAACCTTTGCACTGCTAGCACAATACCAAACTTGTTGAGCCACAGGAGCTGGCTGCTGACCTTCATTCTTGGATAAACTGTGATATTGTTCATCCATTGTTTTTCCACATTGGGATGATGGTATTTTAATCTGTTTCTTTCAGGATGATCATTAGATCCCATCAGGGGGCAGAATGAGGCCTAAAGCCCAGTTCACAGCACACTGGCCTCAGCGTGGCGTCACGTGGTTTCTTCCCTTTGGGGGGGGGCGGTGACCCAGTGCCAGCAGTCAGGGTCACATCTTTCCTTGAATGAGCGCCGAGCTCTTCCACACCGATAACAGCGATTTACGGGATAAAAGGGGCCATGCTGGCCGGGACTTCAATCAGAGGGGTGCATCTGTGGCCGACTATGAATTACGCAGCCAGAAATGTCTCCCAGTGACTAATGAACAGCCAGCTGTTTGGGGGGTGGATCCCAAGACTCATTCTGCCTCTTCCCTCTTACGGCGGTCGCTACGTTTTAGCGTTTTGTCTTCATGTCAGACCTTGATATCCCTGCAAGCGTTGAAATGCGCAGTTTTTCAGGAACTTTCGACTGTCATCCCATTATGACCATGAGAAGAAAATCTCAGGGACATGTGGCCCAGATCCTAGAGCCAGCATTTATTTCCCACAGCAACAATCCACACGCGCTTGGCAGCTAGCTATTTATTCCAATTTGCCACACAGAACCTATAAGAATATAGTAACTTTACAAAAGTCCAACGGGAAATTGATTCCATTCATCTGGTAACACCACACAGAGAGATGCGTCACCTGCACATGTACGGCATAAGAGGGTGTTACGTAGCCAGTCAGTGGCGTTAGCATTTTTTAAAGCCATTTACAATAACGGGATGAACGTAAATAAAACACGAACCACAGTCCACTAGGTCCAGGAGAATTAAAACTTCAGCACCTGCTAAATAAACTATTTTTCGGTTTAGAATGATTTTTTAATCATTTCAAAATCATTTTGCTAAATTTCACTGTAGCACAAGGTTAATGGAGAAAACCAGGTAATAATTTAAAATTTTACTGATACAATTAAAAAAACACATACCTTAGCCTGCATTATGTGCAGGTTTGATGCAAAAAATAGTGTAATTTGATGTATATATTTCTATAATCAATTGTATTTTTGCATATTTAAACACCATTTAAACACATCATCATTATTCACGCAGTGTAGACCATAAAGGCCGAGCCATAGATAATAAATCGGGTCTGTTTTGCATATACAGCAAAAAAGTACCAAGTAATTACAAAGTTAATTACTTTGTAGTAATTACAGTAAATTGTACAGTAACTGGTTCCCATCTTCTCCCTTCTGCCTCCTGTAGCGAAAACGCTGATTGTTGGACATTTAAAATGACATTTAAACCTCACACTGACCAGTCTCAGATCTCCACCTATCCCCAATTAAGCCGCCTGAATGAGGCTTTACGCCGAAACCATAAAGTTTCGTTGCTCAGCATAGATCCACCATAGATCTGAAACATTAATGCATTTTTCCATTTTATTACTTCCCACGTTTTACTGCGCCCCTCAAATTGAAGTGCTGAGGTCATCAACAATAAAAGGACCCCCAGCCCCCCGATTTGACCTCCTGCAATCCCCCACTGACACGTATCCTGCCCCGATATAATTTTTAATACCTTTGTTTGCCTACACTTACTTCTGGAGCACAAGAGTACACATTTCATACACTGTATTATGGGAGTATTCATCATATTTTCATATACATAACTGGTTTAGAGTTTATATTAATTTATATTAATTTCCAAATTCTGATCTTGGCATTAGTGTCGCGTAACAAAGGGCACTAAACTAAGGTCAAAGCAAGACCCGTAGAAAGTTACCGAACGTGAAAATAGATGTCAGGTCTTTCTGCCTCCTCTATCCTGTTGTGTTCTAACAGGGACTTCCTGTCCAGTGAGGGAGGGTGTGGGTGTCATCCTCTGTGCCTCCCCCACAGCAGGGAGCAGTCGCTACCCTTGCCACACCAAACCCGGTTGAGACCGTTGAGGGGGGTGGCGAGAACCAGGGGCCTCTGGCACCCTCCATTCTCACACCAATGCCCATTCATGCAAGTATTAGACCTCCACGGCTTTTCTCTCTACCTTTCTGCGGTTTCTGCAGTAAATGTGCCCACTCAAGGCTCAAGTGATGACATCATGTCCTCCCCCCCAACACGCTCTTCTTTTTCCCAAACATCCATGATTATTATCAAGTCAAGGTCAGCTCCCAGCGACAACATAAGCTACATTCCTCAAGAATATCTTGTCTCTTGTAGGCACCTTACTCTCATAGTTCATCCATAATAAGCCTCAGTCTGCTCATTTGCGCATCAAGAGAAAGTGCAGGCTTGATTTGACCACGAATGCACTTGTTTGTTTTTGTGGCAGCCCGCGACGTTTGTATTCCTTCATATTTAATTGCAATTTAATAGTCATTGCCCTTCATGCCCTACACTTGTAAAAGCTAAGACGAGGAGGTCGCGTCAGATGCTGATGTTTATGGTCTGGCCTCTTTCCTGCCGTGGGTCCGCAGTGTAGAGGAGTTCACCGGCGACGGTTGCGCGATATACGACAGCACAGCTCTGTCGCACTTCCTCACCTGGTGACAGATTGGTCGAGCCGAGCGTCCTGGAGGGCTGCTGGACACCATGCGACATCCACGGGAAATAACATCAGGTTTGTGTCTAATGAGGATATTAATGGCGGCGATGGCATATTCACGACTACCTCTGACAGCCAGACATGCCGGCAGAACAAAAGGAGACATAGTTTTGCTCAATGAGAATTGTATTTGGAAACAATGGGAGCACGATATTTGGTGCTGAGAAAGGTGAGCAGAGTTCACCTTGTGTGAAAAGATATCTGTTTGTGTTCTTCAAAGCCCGGCGGTTGATGTTCCAACAAAAAGACATTTGCTTTTCAAGGTATTTTAAATTAGTCTCTTTCCCCCGTTTGAACACAACTTAGAATGGTTTGGTCCTATTGAATTTTAGAGCACATTTCAATGTTGGGAGCTTCATGTAGATCTGATAAATACCCTTTCTGGCTCATGGCATTCCTTACAAACTGTACCATGCTGTAGTTCTCCAAGATGTTTAGAGAAATAGCATTTCTGACCCCTTGCACAACCAGCCCTTGCAGAAACGATTTAAATTATGAATGACTTCATAGCTTCAATGGTTTCAATTATGTTCCAGCTAGTTTAAGTCAGTGGCTGACATATTTCAACCAGGAACCACAGTCTGCTTTATGACTTTGGCCCAAACTGAGGAATAGTATTGATTATCGTCACCATGCTCACGATTAAAATAATAATCACAACAATATCATTCAGTTTAGCTTTCTAAATTTTAATATGCTCCGACTAATGCAAATGAACAGGATCACGCCCGTAAGCGCCGTTGATCAGGAGGATCATTGATTACAACAAAAGCCTCATTAAGGCAGCTAATTGGGCAGTCTGTCCGCACAGGGCTGGGGTTAAAAGAGTCAAGAGTGATCCTGCTTTATTCGGCCTCCCGAGTGGCTGCCTGTGTTGTTGCGGTATTTGATGGGAGCCACCATGTTGAAGTAAAACCTTCAACTGAGGCCGACCTGCCTGCTAACGGCTCTCAGATAGGGGTCAGAGGTCAACTGCTGTAGGATGGCGTAGCACAGTCTCTTCTGTCTTCTTTCAGAATTCATTAGTACCGGTAGATTTACCCTACTGCCGAAGAGGTCATTAATTCATTTTTAATAGCATAGGATGCTACCTTTCAAGTAGCGGTTGGGGGGAGGTGAGATGGGCAATGACAGCACCACGCAGCTGTGAAGTAAAACAGGAATTAACACCATGCCTGCATGTTACTAGACTGGTGAGTAATGGTTTTCAGTGGAAGGGGTGCCCCAGGAGGGGAGGGAGGGGGGTAAATCCTGCAGCTGATGGACAGTGGGGCCGCGCATGAGCAAAACAGGAAGAGCGTCTTTTTCGTCTCGGCGTTGAGCCATTGGGCTCCGGACAGGCGAAGGCTCTCGGGCATCATCACATCACTGTGGCAATGCGACAGACACCTGGATGGGTCGAGGGGGGTCGGGAGGGCCAACGGGATGGCACACACTCCCCGAGGTGCCACACCGCCTCACCGTGGGGTTCCGGGTACAGGGTTCACTCGGGCTCTCCCACTGGATAGACGAGGGCTGCATTGTGCCCGTGTCATCGGGAGAATTTGGCTCAAAGCAATATGGACCTTGACAGGCCAAGGCTACCCCGAAACTCGTCATTTCTGGTGTATAGAATTTTTGTCTCTGTTATATAATCGCAGAAACCCAGAAAGTACTTAAAGCAGAGCAAACATGCTTCAACACCAGTGATGTTACTCTAAAAGGCATAAACAAAACGCTACAAGTACAGGACTGGAAATTAAGCCTGAGGCAAGTCATTTAGATGAAGGGTGAGTATAAAAGCCTGAATATTGGTCCTGTGGCTAGTAAAAAAAAAATGTGTGTTTGGCTACATTATTTACCGAACTAAGTTCCACCACCGTATATAATTAACTTCTGTTTTATCATTTGTGTTCCATCTGTCACCTTGACTGGATAAACGGTATCAAAGATGGATGCTCTATGTCTCCTGACCGTCACTGACATGAATTATTATCAAACTGAGCACCCAGAAAAACCCCAACTGCTTTATTTATAAAAATGAAAGTCTAATTTCTTTCTCTTTAAAGACACCCAGACATTATTACGATATTTATTTTCATAGCCAGCTCCCTAGCCCAGAGTGACAGAGCTCAAAGATTCACCCACTCAAACAGGGATGGCTTAAACAGATGTGAGATCCTTTAACGGCTGGGTTCGAGCTCGAAGGCCGGAATTCCCAACTTAGGGTTTCAGGCTGTCAGAGCCCATGCACAGAACTAGCAGTCAGTTATTTTGACATACCTGGGCAACACAAAAAAATTCTTGGAATCCACAGAGGTACACAAACTGCCAATCACGTGCCCTGGGACATTTACATAAGCACCACCCATATAATGACTCTGCCTATGATGAAATGCTTTTACACATTCTACTGGTTAATCTGATTCACACTCGGGGGATTCGGCCATTTCCATGTGCGGGCCATGTGAAAAGGTACTCGTGTTTGTATTACATTTCAGTGTCTCATTTTGAAAAGTGGGCCATCCAGCACAGAGCTGAAATCATGACAGAAATTAATAGCAACTTGGAGCTGGAATTACCTTTCTTTTATGTCCACTAGGGGGCTCATACCATTAGTATAATGTTTGTCTCGGGTAATTGCTTATATTCACAAAGATAATAGTCAGGACGCAGACATTTTTCAGAGACATCAGCATTATGCATCTTGGACTACGGAATGCACGCACATTGCCCTCATCCTGATCTCTCGGAATAGATTTCCTGCCTTGATGCATTTGGCTGGAGAGAACATCGGCACTAACGAGGAATTCCCAAACGGCCTTTCCGCACGGGCTCTTGTTTATTTTAGTGGCGTATCCCATAACTCAAGCGACGGTTTCCCCCGTGCTGTGCACCTCTTGGCTAACTGGGCCCTATTTACCACTTCTCGTCATAACCCAGGCTAATAGAAAACACAGAGCATGCAGGGCCCGAGCTGGGCAGAGTCGCCCGGATGGCTGACCCGACCTTGGCACAACGTCTTCGGAGTATTAACTGTTTAGTGCTCGTTTATAAACTTGGGGGGAGGAAACGTAAATTGTTTCAGGTCAAGGGTTAAACGATAACTCCAGCCTCTGTGCGTGGCCCCTTGCAACAGTAACAGGATCCCTTAGGTATGTCGTCCTGGTGGTGAAAGGAAGACGTACGAATGGGAAGAGAAAGAGCAGCTGGCCGTACCTTCGCAGGTGCGACAGACCCTAAGGCCGGGCTGATGGGTCCCTCTTTCAGACATTCCCCAGTGCAGGAATCAGGCTGTGACCCTGAAAAGAAACCCAAACAAAGTCAATCAAGGGGCCTAGACTCCTGCCATTTTATAAGCTGCAATATGAGGTTTTTACCGGACTCTGTCCAAAAAACAGTTTGCTGATAAAATGCTTTAAATTAAATTACCGGAAGGCTGCAAAATACTGTCTTTATATACAGTCACGTGTCCCTTAACGACAGGGATACAGTAGCTTTGCAGCAATGTAGGTGTATTCTCCGTTGTGCAAACTGTACTTTTACAGTAACTTTTACAGTAAACGTAAAACATTCAGAAAGGGTGCACTCTAAACTAACGATAAAAAGTACACCATTGTAAATACATAAACTAGTAGTATAGTTATCATTATCAATATACAATTTATATTGATGACGACCTGACTTGGACCCAATTTGGACCTGAGGGCAAATACTCGAGACCTGACTTAGACCCTATGACTCGGAAAGACTTGAGATTATAGTCCCCATCTGGATGCCATAACATTAATTTTATAATTTCAGTGTATATTAATTCTCCGCTGTCTGCATTTTCAATCAGCTGAATCCAAGGTCTCCTGAGATAGTTTGCTGACAGATGCATCACTCTCTGCATATGCATGGACATAAAAACTATGTGAGGATAACCATAAGTGCTCACTCTCTTTTCAGCCCATATCTGGGCAGAGTGGTGGCTCTGAGGCTATTAATGTGTACTGGCAATTGAAAGGTTGCTGGTTCGAATCCTGTGAATGCCAGGAGTGTTCCTAGTTGAGCAAGGTCCTCAACCTGCAATTGCTTCATCCTGGGTATGATGTTAATCTAGATCCAGCCCTGCAAGCAGGTCCTCCAACTTCCAGCGAAAATTTGGGGGTTAGTGGCGAGATTGGCTCTCCAGCCACCCTTCATTCCATTTAGACGAGTGTGGTGCTGAGGTGTCACCTGCCCCACGGCTGCTCTCAGGTTCTCATGCCTGTGGCGGCTGGTTGCATGGTGGGTACAGCAACATGCTGTATCAGCATACGCTCCTTACCTGCCTATAAAGAACGTATCCTATGATGTACTGCCTCAGGTTTTTTCTGCAGCAAGTTTTAAACACCTGACTTAGGTAGGGACTGAAGTTACATGACTCAACTTGGACTCGAGTCACAAATTTGATGACTTGTGACTTGGCAGCAAAAATGATGGAAAGACTTGCACTGGACTTGAGAGCAAATGACCCGAGACTTGACTATGACTGAAATGTTTTGGCTTGAGACTTGATTTGGACTCTCCAAGGAATGACTTATTCCCATTCCTGATGACTGGTATGGATTTAATATAAATCATAAGGAATTCTGGCAAAGAAAATCATTGCATGAAAGTAACAAACACCAGAAAACTAATTAAAGATACTAGAGAAAAATATTTGTAAAAAACTTCAGACACTGCAGTCTACCAGCTCGGATGATAGCTACCATTGGTTCGTGGGCGCTGTAAAATAATCAAGATAATGGGAATGGGGTTTGAGCGTTGATGGTTTTATTAGATCCCCACCATGGGTCCCACACAAACATTTTGCAGTTAGGTGGAAAAAAATCCACAAATGTGACAGTCACTCCTAACATCCATCTGTTTTTCAAAACCACTTACCCAGTAGCGGGTCGCAGTGTAACTGATTCCAAAATTGGTATCATGGGTTTTGGAGTGAATGTGTGGGAAACCCCATAGGTATCTCCTGTCTCTTATACTGCAGGTGTGTTTATCAGCCTTCAGCTACATTTCCATCCATCTTCCATAACCTCTTAGCCAGCACAGGGTTGTGTTGGGGTGGGGGAGGGGGGGTTGTGTTTTTGGGGGGGCTGGAGCCCATAACAAATCCAGTGTACAAGGCTAGGGACACCCAGTGCACCTCCGGGCGCAGACTTCCACAATCTCATGCTAATAGCAATACCAAAACAAGGATTTGGACTGTGGGAGGAAACCTACCCAAGCCCAAGGAGAACATGCAAAGTGGAAAACGATCACAGACCCATGGGGTGGCATTTCAGCTCATAGTCCTGGAGGCATGAGGCCACAGTGATGAAGAGAGACAAAGCTGAGAACACACACAGAGAGTGAGTCAGCAGAGCCAGGAGGCTGGAGTTACGTGAGCATGCAGACCATGGAGCCCCCTACCCGCCCCCAACTGCGCAGACCACCTGACGCCAGCACACTGAATACATTCTATTAATGATTAAAGTATCATCACAGACATTTCACGCAACTCCTTAGCTGTGCGCAAAAGTATTTCATTTTTTAAAAACTATAATAATATAAAAATGTTTCATTATAATTTAGCTGTAACAGATGTGTACCGTTTAGCAACAGTATAAAAGTTACTAATGTAACATCATCGGGGCATCGCAAGAGATTTTGGGCCCCATGGAAGCATATAACATTGGGCCCCCAACCTAGACCAGTCCAATTGTGGGGACAGCGGCCAAGTCTCGGCACCCATGATTGGAAGGTCGCTGGTACAATCCCCGACCTTGACAGAAAAGTCACATGTCTGAGGTCCTTTGAGCAAAGCCCCTAACCCCCACCTCCAGGGGCGCCGCATGATGGCTGACCCTGAGCTCTGACCCCCAAGCTATGGAGAGCACGACGGGGTAGGTGAAGAGACAAATTCCTATATAGCTATACTTGTGCAAGGAACATTAAAGGATTATAATTATTATTCGAAAAATTTGGGCCCCTGAGACTCCGGGGGCCCTTGGAATCATCCTAACTTACCCCCCTTTATGGGGTCTCTGAATATCAAACGATTTGTAAGAGGATGGATATAGAATCTTTTATTACTTCAGTAGAATATGATGCACAGATGCCATTATGGAGTTTCAGCAAGAGGCCGCAGCCTGTACAGTAGGTCTGCATGCCAGACACCACAACTTATGGTCCGTCTAGCCTCAAGTGTCCCAGTCTTTCACCAAAAAGGTGGGCTGGAGTTGTTCACTCCCAATCATGCACAGTGGAAATCATCCATTCACAGATGAAAGTTATTCCCAAATGGGGAAAAAAATACTTTCTTTTGCAAGAGTATACCACGACTTAAACAGCACGGGGCATTGGTCTGATCCTGATTTCTGAAGTTCACCGTTGTCAAATAAAATCAGTAACTGACGAGGTGACAGACACTAATTAACGGTGACAGGAATCACCTTTTCTCCTTTGCTCGTTTAACAGCTTTCACATATTTGCGCTGCGCGATCACGTCCGAGCGCAACGACGGCACAAGCTTCTCATCCGAGGACTGAAAACAAAGTCCGGTGGCTGAAGCGGCTGGGGGGGGGGGACGATGAAAGACATCTTTGAATAGCATCAAACCAGGCGCCCGTTTGCTTAACACCATCTGCCGGCTCCATCTTGTCCGGCCTCACGCCGATTGCCACGGGTGACAGGTGATCTACGTTCAGCGCAAAGTGTTCGGACGGCCCTGGGGGAGTCCCTGCTGAACGCTTCAGCATTCCTCCCCCCCGCCGTATTTATGTCCTTTCCACCATAGTGGAATATTCCATATGACAGCAATTCAGTTTCTCTGCAGTCCTTATGGAGGAGTGCCAGAGCTGCTTAGCTACATGTAGGAAATCAGCCTAAAATCTGAAATGTCAAACTGTGCCAAAGCTTTTGAAACCAGAACAGCGAATGTCAGATAACTTCAGGTAGCTATAAATGAAATGAGCCACTTAGAAAATGCAGATAATATTAAACCAGAGCTTTCAGATGCTGCACAAAGTACCCAAACCATTGAATGCATATATACTAAACAGCAAATAATACATCAAGTATCATACGTTATATTTATAAACAATCCATAAACCCACCCATACACCATACTACCTCCAGCAACAGAGCACTGCAGTGCTTACGAATAATATTATATAATATTTATTACATTACATTGTACTACTCTATATTGCACTACATTGAGTAAGTTTAGATTTTTATTTTTACATGGAAAGTTTTGGCTTCTGACAAGAAAAAAAAGGGTGTTTATCTGTAACATCCCAGAGGAAAATTATACTTATTATGGGTGGACAGGTTCTGCTGAAAACTGCTTGCACATAGCACGGCCACATATATTAATATGGTGCTTGCTGAAGGTAGAGCGATGGTACATACACTGGGAGAATGACCATCAAACTAGTGCCGATAGCCAGCTCAGCTAATAAAACACAGCGGGGCCTGAGCGGAGTAAGAGCATCAAGGTCAGCTGGATCACCTTGTGTTCATAGAGGTTTATCTTACCGTTTCTATAGTTAGAACTCTTTCATGTTTGGTCCCCATTCCATTAGCGTTTTTGTCAGAGGCAGATGTTTGTCTCTGTTAGCGTTAGACTGTGATGTCACAATACGGACACTCCTCACTTAAGAACCGAATTCCGTTCCTACGACTACGTTGTTAAGCGAATCGGTCGATAAGCGAGAAGCTACCCCTTACTGACACTTCAAGCTCACTGTACTGGTGGTGGGTTTGTGTCAACTATCTTTTATGTCTCCTTGGCACCGTTTCTAACTCTTTTCGTATATATTTAGAAATGTTAATGCTGTAGTGTACTGTACACTGTAATAAACAGAATAGAGGAAATTAGCTCTAATGTAAATTGCTGAGGTTGCATACTCTAAAAACCTTTGTTTTAATTTTCGAATATAGGAATATATTCATGGTGTCAAAAGTCACCTCTGACAATCTGAAAAGAAAAATATGATTACCAGCCTTCAAAACATGTAAGAATCTGCAGAAACATGCTTCTGAGGAGGAGAGAAGATGAAGAAAAACTGAATTTTTATGCATAATATGTTGTTTGGGGGTGGCATGGTGGTGCAGTGGTTAGCACTGTTGCCTCACACCTCTGGGACTCGGGTTCGAGTCTCCGCCTGGGTCACGTGTGTGTGGAGTTCGCATGTTCTCCCCATGTCGTCGTGGGGTTTCCTCAGGGTACTCCGGTTTCCCCCCACAGTCCAAAAACATGCTGAGG
>JAODJX010000035.1:14984148-15004559 GCA_026776945.1 Isichthys henryi | reverse complement strand
GCATTCATATTACACAGGCAAAGGTGGGGGGGCAGCCACTGAAAGGCATTCATATTACACAGGCAAAGGTGGGGGGGGCAGCCATTGAAAGGCATTCATATTACACAGGCAAAGGTGGGGGGGCAGCCACTGAAAGGCATTCATATTACACAGCCAAAGGTGGGGGTGTGCACACGCTTGTTTATCTGACGTTTGTCAGGAATTAGTAAAACTGGAGGAAACAGAAACATGCAACTTTAGACAGCTTCCGGGGGGGTGGAATGCAACCCCCCTCCCCACAACAAGGCCATGTGACCTGAGGCCATTACAGTTAGGTTTGCTTTTAAACCAGTATGCGTGGGGTGATGGCGGCAGCATTGATCAGGACCATATTGGTACACAGATCCTTAACGCTGCCCACCGCTGCTCTGAAACTAGGGTTAGAAACATAGGAGGTGTAAATAAATTCAAAAATACACAAAAGAGGCTAGGAGGACATGGGCTGGTCATCCATCATGTAAGCCATTACCAGAAAAGCACAGGCCCCTGGTACCGCACGGTCAGCCTGAGACGATAAAAATTCAGCTCTGCGCTTCGATCTGTTACCTCTGACACGTGGCTGCACTCTGTTTTTGAATTATAAACAGATTTATTTAAACTTTGCCCACGTGCCCACAGTATGTAGAGATTCTGGAAATCTCTGGGATCAGGAAGAGCAGAGCTCAAGAAGAAGCAGGTTAGCTGGGTTAGCGAGACGAGAAGCACAGAATCGAGGAATACAGTGTGAGAAGAATTTAAAAATGTTTGACGTACAAAGTGATGTACAGGTGTGGATCAGAGAGAGGGGTCAGCTAGACCCTGGAGCATTAGGGGTTAAAGGTCGTACTCCAGGGCCCAACAGTGATATTTGACTCATAGGAGGTTTGAACCCGCAACCTACTGAATGCAGGCACTGATCCCTAATCCACTGTACTACATGCGTTAATATGACGATATATAATAATTCAACAAATACGAATTCAGTTACTGGGGTTACGGTAATTTAATTACTGCGATTGCCCTTTTTCTGGACACTCTGGTAGAGGGTTATGTCCCTCACCAAGAGAAGGATGGGAGGAATGTGTGGACTGACATGAAGACAAATAAAACTCTAAGCGCTAACACAGTCACCCGCTTTAATTCTTTTTATTTATTTGCGCTGTGCGCTACCGTCCGCCCCTCCTTCTCCACCACATCCCACGCGTCCAGAGCTTCTTGTAGTGCAAAGCTTTACACAACTCTGAAGGTCGAGCCTGGCGATTTGTCAGTCAGGGTTGGAGGAATATAAATAAGCTGAAAGTGCATAAATTGCCGGAAAGTGTGTTTTATACCAGCTAAATCCATCCCATCGGGTTCCCATTTCCCCAATTAGGTCGACATCATTTCTCATCACAGGGACACCACTCCGTTTTCACTTCGCTTGCGAATCGAAGGGTTGCAATGTGTTTGGTCGTTCTTATTTTTCAAAAGTACTGATTTAACATGTTAAACAAGGACATGCTGCGGTGAAAGTTAGAACTTTTTTTTACCCAGCAGTTTCTCTCCAACTTACCTCAATATTATAAAGAAGCTTATGAAAAATAATCCTTAATTTTCCTGTAACAATTCTTGCACACAAATGAATGCTTGAGTTTACAACAAAAATCTGCCTTGAAATATATATAAAGGTACAGTATTACATCTTGATCCTCACCTGTGCAGAAAACGGCTTGGTCTCTATACTATAATGTAACTACACTGTAAAAGCTGGAGTCCTGGAGATTAGTACCTTTTCTCACTGTACTGCTGTACATATTTCAATTTTTTGTCTGCAGGCATGGACAAAGTCCAGTTTTTATTCACAAATCTCCTTTTCATTAACCCTATTATGTAATTAGCCTTTAAATATATCGCATTCTGAAACATTTTGAAATAATGATCCAGTGGGCAAGATGCAATAAGACGAGACGAGACAGGACAAGATGAGATAATATGATAAGCCAAGCCAGACCAAAACAAGATAAGATGTGACAGGATGAGATATTATATGATAAGCCAAGCGCAGACAAGAGAAGGATAGGACAAGATAAAATAAGATACGGCAGCAAAGGAACTGAACATGGTATAAAAATAAAAAGGTAGAAATAAAAGCTTACACACAAACACAGCATTTAACAAATGACATCACTGCATCCAAAGCCAAAACAGTTAAGGAGTATTATAGTGTGAAAGAGTAAGTCATAAGCGGGCATGTTACTGACCGGGGGGGGGGGATCAGTATGCAAACACTGGCACCTGCTGATTGCGGCCCCCTTCTCATGTTATTTATAGCACATGTGGTTTCCCACGTTACAGCGGCTGCTGCTGTTACAAATTGCCCGGTATTAAATGCAAATCTCCGATCAGTGTCCCGCCACGTTTGATAATGGCGGAGTGTCTTCCGCGGAATGATTAGTTAGGGCGCCCACGCAGGCAGCACGCCGGACGCTGGCTTTTGATCGCCGAGCGCTAAATCATGCGAGGGACGTGATTTACGTGCACGGCCCATTATAAAACTGGCGATACTTATCCAGCCATGTAATGATGTGGATAATGATGGCTGGTGATCAATATTTGTGTTTATGGTTTTGCCTCAATAATATGGCCAAGCCTGATGTAGCTTTGTTAATAGAGATGCACTGGTTTTACAAACATCACTATGTATATAACGGAAAACAAATGTGTCAAATATATCGCAATCCTAAAGTTTTGTCTCAGCTCACTATAAAATACTACATAGAGACAATTTTTTTTACAGTTATATCCAGGGGAGCTGCTACAGATTCAAGCCTGAAAAAGCACATTATATTGGGCCCCCGACCCAGACCAATCTAATTACGTTCCAACGTTATGTTTGTTTAAGGCCCTTGTCACGCAGGGGCCCTTGAAAGTGTCCCCTAACCCCCCTTTACGGTGCCCCTGGTTATATCCAATTATTTCTGGCTAATTCACAGAACTAGTAATACTATGGTTATAGGTTTCTTTTTTATTTGAAGATGGAGATTTTAACATCACTGTTATTGCCAATTGCCAAAGCCAGACATTTTTATCTACCTAGACATATTTAAGCATCGTCCTGCCACCTTCAACACGCTTTCTTTGTTATTTCACAATGGTTTAGACTGCATGTATTTCTTTGGTATAGTAAACGTCTTTGTTACTTCGCTACCTTGAAACTTCTGCGGCAACAGGATTGCTTCATTTTAAAATGTTAGCGCTCATTTGTTGTCTGTTAATTTGAAAATAAGGTACAGCCAATTCCTGTCCATCTGTGTGTTTCTACCTAGCAGATCTTCCTAAATTCTTTATTACTATTGTTATCATTATTATTTTTGTTGTTGTATTTTGTATTTTACAGGTGATCTTAATGTTTTTTTATTTAAATGTGTTCTTCTGCCTTAGTAAAGCAATTTGAATTGCCTTATGTCTGAATCGTGCTATATGAATTACATTTACAACATATAAATAAACTTGTCTTGTCTAACGTGTCCTTCTCCTGAAAACATAAACATCAGGATGTGCTTGGTGGAGTCGAAGGGAAGGACTTGGGAGCCCCGAGAGGGTCTGTGGAGGGACTCACCACCATCAGCACGGACAGAGTCCTCATACGAGTCTTCATTGAGGTCCAGGACCGTGGGCTGCGAGCTGAGCTGGGTGCTGTTGGGGCAGTCGACCCCTCCATCGTCTAGGCTGTGACTGGCACAGCCAGGTAGCGGAGTACTGACCACACGGGAACTGGTCATGGAACTGGAGGGCCTGGAGCTGCCCCAATTCTGTGAGAAGTGGGGGCCATTAAGGGAAGAAGGGAGCACTTACTGTAAGTGAGGGAAATCCACTGCTCCACCTTTACGTCAAGTAGCCCTTTAATAAGCAACTCACTGACCCCCGAAATAAGAGGCTGGTCAGATCAGGGACCCAAGGCTAATTTATCATATGGAAAAATCACCAAAGAGGATGAATCTAAAGCTTTTCAGGGGTTACTGAGCAATGGAATCTCCCACCCTGTTATACGAACAATGTGCCTTCAAGGAAAAAAAATATATATCATCAAATCGTTAGCCTGGTCATGGTATTTTCTGTGAAATTTTCTTCACCCATGAATGCTTTACAATGCTCACAATATGCACTTATTCGCACTTAAAATAAAGATTAAATACAAATGAGATGCCTTCGGTCCACCATGCATGAAATCCCTCACAGCACAAAGTAGTTAAAAGAATTCAGCTTCGCTATAAAAATAAATCCACAAATAATTAATCACATTTGTTCCCACAATGTTTAAAATTTTAACTAAAACTAATTAATTTTTTTACTACTCTGTTTTGTTCTTGCATTATATTTTATAAGTCAGGAATTAAATAATTTCAGAACCAAAATTAAATAAAATAAAACTGAATTACAATTCAATTATTATTAAATAAAAACATTTAATGATTTTACCATATGTGTCACATCTTCCACATCTCCTAGAAAATTGTAATTTTACACTTGACTCACACAATAGCCAATTGTATCATCACACGGTGAGCAAAAGGACACAACCGTGAGAGGCCCCCACTCAGATTTATATGCAGGGCTAAAGGATATAGGTAGATTTACAGCACAGGAGGACGGTGGCCCAAAACGTCCGCCGCATGGGCAAACTCAACACCGACTCGGAAATCGGAAAATTGCCAGGGAGCATTAAAGGGCTTGATAATGACGTGAACCTTCAATATATCAAGCCTCAGCTTCACATTTTTTTTTTTTATTTTATAGCATCAACTTGTCAGGGGGTCAAAGGGAAGAACAGACCCTGTCCTCCATTCAGCCCAGCCTTTGGAAACTGTCTCATTTCATTTTAAATTACCCAGCAGCGGCGGTTAGGGTGGTAGACTGGGACTGACAGCTATGTAACATAAAGTATGACAAGCAGGGAAGGGGGGTCAGCGCAACCCTCAAGTTACAGGAGCCACGAGTTACAGGAGGCCAATGTTAACTACCTTTAAACCCGCCGGCAGACCCGAGAGATCTCGGATCTCAGGGAATGGCAGCCGGCGTAAATATCAGAGTGACAGATTAACGTCAGGGGTCGGACTGTCCGGGATTAAGGACAGACCTGTGGTATCCCATTCCTGTCACCAGCGATATTTAGGTATTCCAGCAAAGTATGTAAACTCATCACTCGAGAGCACATTGAGAACCAGTTTCGGTCTGGCAGAAATTCTGCTATGAATGCTGGAAAATCTGCAGAATTTGCTTCCACAAGCGAATTATAATGTTTGAACAGTGATCTTATTTGTAGAGCATAATTACCTTTGAGCTGCACAGAATCAATGCGGTTGAGGTAACAGTCACACACTTACCGAGCTTGATCAGACTGTGGATATTAGGTGTTACAGGAACACGTGCGAACAGAGGCACGTACCGAAAAATTCAGGGCTCTCCTCCGCTCTTTGAATTTATTGACGGTACTCCGAACCTGCAGCGGTTGAGAGAAAATTGGCAGACAGAGAGAGAGAGAGAAAACAAATTACACGCTGCTCGTGACAAGAATCTTTCAGCTCGGCTTCCTCCATCTAACTTTACCTAAACTGTGAGGTCCAGAATAATGTTTAGGAAACGGCAGATGGAAATATGCACTTGTAAAAATGAACGAGAGCCGCAGAACTGGAGAAGCAGAAGGCCGTGGTTTGTCAGACATAATGAGAGCTGATAGTGACACACAGTCGCAGCCAGCTAAGGAGACCACTCTAAAGCCTTCATCTGTCAGACACTGTAGCCGCGTGCTCTGGAAATGAAGCCGTTCAATAACAGACTGCTCTAGCAGAACAGATTACAGCTGTTCCCAGGAAGGTAGCAGATGTTCGGCGAGGTAACAATCTGCCCGTTTTGTTAGTCGTCTATTTAAAATCCGTTCACACTGAAATTTAGCAAACAACTGGATCTTCACTGTGGCCCTACGGCTGCGGGCTCTGGAAAAATCAAGACCGACTTAATAAGACATCGCTAATTATCTACTAATTATTATAAGACCAGAGGGAGGTATACCTCTTCGTATTGCATTATTTGCATAATGAAATGTTTAAAGTAGAAAATTTTTCATCAGTTTTGTCTAATTATAATAATAATTTTAACATATTATACCACCAACAAATGTTTTATTATCCATAAATATATAGTTAGCTATACCTCAAATTGTATATATTTTACCATTATATAAAAATATCGTATATAAAATCACCATAAAACACTGTGGAGACCCGGCCCTCAATCAAGAGTGAGATCACATAGGAAAATTTTATAGTAGTTTAGTCCATCTAATAGATTAAAAAGTAGTATATGTGCTAAATTATTAGTACTATAAGTACTAAATAATTCCCAAGTAAATTGGTAGCTTTGATTATCATGATACGGAGCGGCAGTGCTGTATACTGCATGGCTCCGTCAACAACAGTGTGTGTCCCATATGGGAAAAGTCACAGGAATTTATAATATATTGACTTTTTTTGTAGTATGTTGACTTTTACTCATACAGACAGTGAATTTATTAAGTGAATCCTGTTAAAGTCTCTCATTATAGGGTGCTCTTGCAGAAACCTCTACGTATACACATTCATCCACGAGTCCAAAATGCTGCCAAGACTGCCTCCATGCTGAGGGTCTGTCATAAGGAACCTTGTCTGATTACATGATGATCGGTGACTCAGCCCAGGGAGACAGACTCCGCCCACCGCATCAATAACTGTGCCCCCCCTTTACAGCTTCATTACTGTAGAGTAAACTCTGTCATAAATTCAGCCCCAGGAGAAATGCAGGGAAATGAGGGCGCGGGTCCCACTGTTTGTGTTTGCAGTAAAGTGGACAAAACGTGCTGACATCACTGAACGACATCAGCATCTCTGATCATAAAAGAGGCTGCTGAATACCTGCCTTATGCTAAATGTGCATAATTTTGAAAGCATGCCTTTTTATAGACGGCTAAAAAGTTGAGGACAGACTTAACAGTGTAAGAAACATTGTTTAAAGTGTCTTTTTGTTGTTGTTAGTCATTTGTCTTCTCTCGAAGTTTTATTTTATGGTTCAACTAAAAGCTGTTATAAACATAATTTCCACATGAAAATTCAGATTATTAAAGCACCGGCTCGCATCCTTGAGATCCTGAACAAAAGCTAAGGTCAACAAATCAAAGAAAAGACTAAAAAACATGAGAAAGGCCAATTAAACTAATGTTTTAATCTGCATTAATTATTTGGTGGGTTGTAATATACCTTGTTTGTACCTCATACAGCTCAACAAATCTTAAGAAACATAATAATAATTCAGCTAAATAAGTCAGACAAGGAGGACAAAGAGCTCAAGCTACAACAGAAATATCAGATTCCAATTGTCTAGAATTTGACAATATTTATATTTCCCCCCCCCCACACACACTTTGCAGGATTTTTAGCGCAAAATTATTTTGGTTTATTTCACAAGGTAATAAATTGTGTTTTCATAAAAGTGTTTACAGCAAATTTGTCCATATTTACAGCAAATACAGTAGCTGACAAATAAAAAAGTCTGGCATTTGGCATTAACTGTTATTAACTGTCCTTCTGCATTTCAGCATTTCATGCTAGCCTTTATTTTATTACTTCTTTGAGTAAAACTGAAAGGCTGGTCAGGAAACGTAAGCCACTTGCATTGTTTTTGTTTAGCAGTAGTTTCCGTTTAGAACCCACAACTCTTTCTAAATTGCATCTTGAACTACAGAAACAGTTCAGGGGAGATGCCACGCAGAGAGAACAGAAGCACAAAGAACGCTCATTTTCATGTCTACAAAACCACTCCTGAACGTACAAAGCGCGCATGTGTTGCTCCCAAATTGCAAAGACCCTTGGGTCAAGGAGATAGAGGAGCAACAAAATGGATTCCTTCGCACCAAAAAGGCACTTAGGTAGAGGGGGTGATTTACAGCACAGAAGGTTAGACCTGAGTCCACCACTGTCTCATGGTACCATGAAGACTCAGGGATGCCTCACATACTTTGGGTGGAAAGAGAGAAGAATCTCCACCTGAGATGTTTCCAAGCCTCAACCCAGCCCTGAAGAGGTGCACAGGAGAAGTGAAGTCCACTCTTCCATGCAACTATAGCAGCAACTGCTGAAAATCTAACATTACAGGCTCTTTTAAAAGACTGGAAGGGCATCATCTCTAAATATCTTGTAAAACATCCAATAAAATGGAAAGCACTGGTAGGCGCATTCATAAAACCGGCTTTCATTTAATAGTAAACGACAAGAACACAAAAAATTACATAACTATGAATTATGTTTTATAGCATCTATAAGGTGAATTAAAAAAGGAATTAATTCATTAATAAAATAATTCTTAGTGCACTAATTATTGTAAATTGATGCAAAATTCACATATAAACAGAACTATGTTTATGACGAAATGGAACATAAATTATTTTCAATGGTTTAGCTGAATGCGCAATGATACAGTGACCTAGACTGCACAGAAAGGTATAAAGTCTTCAGTGGATTTCAGTTAATGAGGTGGGAGTCATCAGAAGTAACTGTTTATATTTACATTGATCATAAGGATAAAAATGTAATTCTACTTTTCAATCAAATCAAACTAAAGAAGCATATTGAATTAAAGCATAAACCAAATCAAAATGAAAAACTGAAAATCCATTATAAATAATGAAAACTTTCTTCTACCTTGAACACACACTAACAGCGCCAGTGAATATTTGGCTATTTCAACATGTAAAAAAAAGCTTGAGTCTAAATGTATGAAGGCTTTACAATAAAAATAAAAATAAAAAAACTTTTTTTTTTTCCTAGAATTCATGCATGCTGCATGGATAGCAGTGGCTCATAAGAGCATGCTAGGTACTGCATACTGTCCTACACATTAAACAAACTTCATTAAATTAATATAGTACCAGTATTTTCTCGAAAAAGGGCAATTTTGTCAGCAAAAATAATGATTTTCCTATGACATACACCAAGCTCTACATGGCTAGCTGGCCTCATCTCAGCTGCCGTCCCCACGCAGTCCTTCTGGGCCCGAGAAGCCCGGTGTCAGAGTGTTAAATGGAGGGCCGGGAGTTTAAAAACTTAAAGAGGCAGTGAAATATTAGTCAATGTGGGTGAGGAATGACTATCCGCACGCGGGGGGTGTCAGTGTTTAATGGCGGGTCTGGATGCATATTGGACAGACCAAGCATGAAGGGCAGCGAGGAGCTTTGCGCACAGAAGCCGCCCCATCCCTTTGACTCACGCCATCGTGGAGCTGTCATTTTTTTATTTTATTTTTTTCCCCTCACTCACTCCATCGGCCTTGAGACGACGCGCAGACTCACCTCAGTGTTGTAGACCCCGTAGATAAGGAAGATGAAAAGGCCCTGCATGACAACAAAGGAAGAGCGGTTAACGTGATGTCTCGTCATATTATAATGGACATTATTTGGGTATAGAAATAAAAATTGGACATAAATATACAAATATAAAACACATAAATGCATACATATATAGACCCACTCACACTATGCAGACATATTTATTTATTGATGCTTTCGACATATTTATACAATGAATTGTTTATTTAACAATATAAACAAAATGCATTCTCGCATTAAAAGATGCGAGAAGCCCAAAGCAGCTAAACATTACTGCGATTCAGTCTGTATTTGCATGCTACTTTTTTTTTTTTTTTTTTTTTTTTATTTGCCACAAAGTAATAACATGAACGGCTTTTCACGCACACGAGTGCCATCATAGGCAGGGCGCATTCCACACGGGAGGACAGGTCTACAAAACGACAAGATAACCCCAAGGTTCCCGGGGCTTTATTGGAGCCCGTGCATTTCACTCTCGAGTGCTCAGCCTTTGTTCCCACAGAAACACGGGACGCAGAGCAAATGAAGGAGCAGGCTAAGTGTCGGCCTAAACAAGGATACTTACGATAAAATAGGAAACAAACTGAAAGGAAAGGCACATAAAGAGATTTCAGTTTGGTGCAAACTACAGCTAATGCTAAAAGAGCAAGAATCAGATGCCCTTGAGACTCGGGTACCTTCAGTGGCAAAAATGTAGTGATTTGCCATCATGTTTCTCATAGTTATTGTTAAACGAACAAGCTGTCCATTCACCGACTTAATAATACCGCATTTTGTGTAAGGCTGCTAGGGTTAGACAAATGACAGGCTGCTTCTTTTCTTTTAAATCTTGCAGATAAATGGCTCAAGAAAAAAGAAAACAGGGTTTTGCGTAGTTTGTATAACTCCGGGATTCTCAATTCTTTTAAAAACATTTAATTTATTTGTATGTGTGATAAGTTGCTTGAAAGAATAGCCAAGAGAATGGAACATGGAACACTTCACAGAAACATTCAGAAGCATACTGGCCCCGCACTGTCTTCCTCTTTCACATGTTTACTTCCTCCCATTTCCTTTGTTCCTTCACTTGTTCTGTATGGTTCTTCACAGCCTTTACATGTTCTTCACTTCCTGTTACTACTACACACATCCCCTGTACTGCATCCTTTGTGTTTAATAATTTTACAACTAATTCCAGTATAAAGTAATGTTAATATAATTGTAGCAATCTGGATAATAGCCAGAAAACTTTCAAGTAATAATAATTTAAAAACTTTCAATGAATAGAATAGGATTATTATTCTGTGCACATAGTATCTTTTGAACTATTCCACAGAACAATGTAAAACTATGCAAAGAACCGGCAAAGTCTTGCATTGCATCAAATGAAATGCAGAAAATTTTTAAAAACTAATTAGGAGACGACCGAATGCTTAACAAGTTAAATCCAGCAGACAAATTACCCTTGAAAAAGAAAATGAAGACAAAACAGTCTCCTGGTTTCCATCCACCCCACATCGACAGAGAGATGACCATTTTCCTACTGTTGGAATAAGTCTCCTTAAATTTCTGCAATGACCTGTAAACAGAAAGGTAAGTAGAGCTTAGCTTTATTTATTTACTCAGGTAAATGCTGCTCTTAACGGTAAAAACATTTTGGGGGCCACCAACTTGAGCCATGTCCCCTTTAGTCACATTAAGCAGAGATTTCTTTTCAAATTTGAGGCCATACATCAGCAAATCATTTAGCATCAAGCCAATACTGAGCGAAAACGCTCTGTACACTACAATGGTAAGAGTGCCAGCTTCTCATTATTTCATGACAAGATACAGAAATTCACTACCTTTCATTTAAGGCCCTTTGCTCTCTGTTTATGGATGCCCCCCCCCCTTCCATGCTTTCACTCACCTCTATCCTCCAGCCCCATGTAATAAATTATTATAAATTTTCTCTCCCCTTCATTTTTTTTTTTTTTTTTGAACGCCCTAATGCAGAAAGTTAGGGAGTCTCAGGTAAAAATTTTCACAAACCCATTTTTTTTATTTTTATTTTTTTATTTATGATGTTGTCCTTGGTAACGGAAATTTCAATGCACCGAAATGAAAACTATGATTAAGGGGATGGTGTGTCGGCAACAGAGAGAGGCGACCGAGTTTGTATTTTCCCCAGGATATATATGATGCTTTCTGACACCACTTCTGTACCAAATGGACCTCACAGGGAGGATGATGGAGGGAAACAGCAAGACGGTATATAGAACCTTTCCATCAGGTTTGTTCCAGTGTGTGATGCATGTGTATACCTGTGTCATACAGTGTTCACTCACACCCAAATGAACAAAACGGGCAAATCATCACAGTGTCTGATTTTACAGAGAAATGTTTATCAAATTATATCAAAATAACAGGCAGAGGATTTCCATTCAGTTAAAAAACGACCACTATTTCCAACGTAAACATCACAGGAAAACTCCACTAGCAACTAACCTGCTTTTGCCCTCATCTACACTGGAATACTAAAAACTGTAGGTTCCACACTGCAAGTCCATGGCTAAATACCAAGTCCATAAGACTCACTGGACTGTTTTGACCATCTCTACTATAAATGCTGCAGATTATATTAAGGTGATACCTCAGCAGCACACTAGTCTGAATTGACCAGTGTGATTTTTTTTTCCAATGGCCGGAGTGCCACTCCTGCCACCAACTGCCAAGTTATTCCCTGTAAGTTGAAAATTTAAGTTGAAAAAATCATTATAGGGCTGGATATAGATTATCATCACACCCAGGATGAAGCAATTGCAGGTTAAGGGTCTTGCTCAAGGGCCCAACAGAGTGGAATCACTCCAGGCGTTCATGGGATTTGAACCAACAACCTTCCATTTGCTGGCACAGATCCCTAGTCTCAGAGCCACCACTCCCGCTAAGGAGTGTGAATTTACGCACACAAGAAATGACATGTGCTGCCAAATAACATTGGAGCCAAAGGATAAATGGGCAGGAATTTCAGTTACCACAGACAGTTGACTTTTGCGTCATTTAAAAATTAAAGCAAACAGTTTAATATAGGATGCTGTGGTTGTAACTGAAAGGCTGCTGGTTCAGATCTCAGGGTCGGCAGAATTCTTTCATCATTGGACCCGCACGCAGAGCCCTTAACCCCCAACTGCTACACAGATCATCTGACCCTGCCTTCTCAGCTGAATGTCGCTTTGAATAAAAGCATCGGCTAAATAAAAACGTAAATGTAGTTACTATTCAGCTAGCAGAGCAATGCTACATACAAGGTCTTCGCAAGTAACAACAACACACAGGTGTTCAAAAAACTGGTAACAAAAATATGTCTGTTATAATATTCATTTTGAAAGAACACTACAAATTTTCACAGAAAATTTTCAAATTGAAACATTTCAGATAATACAATATTGCACTAGAATAGTAATCTGTTGATGATAAAAACTGTAAAAGAGCCGTCTTGCTAATTGCCCAGTCATACTAAAATAAAGTTTTAAAATAGCTCAATAATATAATGCAGAAAATCTATTGATGACACACATGCAGTTATCAGGGAAAACGTGTCAGATGAAGATAAGAATCACTCTCACCAGCCAGGATTTGGTGAAAACGTTTACATAAATGTTACACACTGATCTCCTTTTTGTGGAAATAAATATTCAAAATATTTTTTTGTATTTAAGGAGGGGTGAACCTGCTCTCACAAATCTGCAGTGATGCCATCCGCAGCTTGAGAGACAGTGAATCCATTTGTTACAGACACGTGAGATAAAATTCACACTTTCACAAATGATCTGTTAATGCCTCCGACTGCTTTAGCATGACAGTTCGGCTAATCTGCCTACGCGGCTTTTGTCCACAGCCTATGCGTTACATCTGGCCGCCAATGTCAGCAGTGTTGACCTGTATCACCCATCACGGTTCCCCGAGAAAACAGGTTCAATTAAGAAACAGAGCAACAATATGAAGTTATAAACTACAAACATGCTTATCTTGCACGGATGTATACACTTATCAAAATACAACCATATTTCCTGGTAAATATAAAGAAACTGGACAGATAAATTCAGTGGGTAGCTTATTAAAATGGGGATATCTTTTACATCCCATTGGGACAGTTGTACTTTTGTCTATCCAATCTTGCTCTCCATGAAACCCTGACACCCTGTTTTCAAACACGTCTTGGGCAATCAAATCACCTCACCCTTTACACCTGGGTCTATCATGCATCTCCAAGGTGTGTAGCTGACCACTTGTGTCCAGATTTCATTACTGCCTATGCTACTTCTGCTAGAAGGTCAAATGGCCCCTTGCACAGTTACTGTGACGTCCTTGTTGGGGACTTATTAGCGTTTACACTACAACAGATGTGTGCTCAAATGCATCTCAAACTGACCACTGCAAGTGGTTTGAGTGATCAGATCACAATGCATTGTGGTAGTTGTTCACACTTGTATTTAGCGCTGTGCACTTCTGATTCGATTACAATTGGTTTTAAAATGCTTTTTGGTTAAACCGGGCCACAGACAGGTGAGTGCAAGTCACAGTACTGGGTTGGCCAGTGTCTGGAAGTCCTAAATCAGTTAGAGATAAGAACCTAACTCAAGGGCCAAAAGGTGGAATCAGTCTTCCCAGGGAGTCTCATGCCTAATGTCCTGTGCTTCCTGGGACAGGCTTCAGGTTCAGCATGACACTGAACTGGATTTTCAGGATGGATGGATGGATAAAATACATGCAGAAATATATAAGATGCAGAAGTGTGGAAACTGAAATTACACATATTTCTGCCATTCAAACCTTATGCGAATGCCCAGTAATAACATGATCTTACATGTTCTATCACCAGGAAATAGAGGATCAGGACAGAGGAACTGGACAATAGAGGCGGCCCAGTTGCAGCACATTCGATGAGAATGAAGAAGGCCGGGTGAGGAGGACCGCCAGGACACCAACCCCCCAGCCCTCCCACCCACGGCTGGGCGAGGGGCAACCTCCCACAGATGGAGGGGACAGTACCGACTGTGATCAGTCAGGGTGGCGGGAGAGTTATTAACTTAGCCCTGAAACACCTACTTAATATAGGGGCAGTGGTGATGGCTAACAGAGCCTGGCTGAGGTGACAGCTTTTGGACCTGCTTGAGGAAATCCAATTGAAAAGCAGCCAAGAGGAACAACAAGCCTGAAACAGATGTTCCCTCAGCTCCGGCTCGCTGGTAGATACAACAGAAGCCCGGGCAAAATTGACAGGAAAGGCGGCATTCTTTGGATATTACGAATTTAAACTTTATGACCTGTTATAACTTGCCGTGTCATTTTCTTCTGTAATACTTCAAAGGTCATTTGTACTTCTCTACCACTAGAATAAATAAATATATCACACACAAATAATACTGCCCATCTGCAACATATTTTATATGCACTCATTTTAAACAAGAATGAAAATGCACGAGTATTCGGTCTTTTTAAAAATACAAACCTAAAAAAATGTATACAGTGCATGTTGTATTAGTGCTGCATACTATATTGTATGTTTGTCTTTTCAAAGCACATCAGTATTGTGGTTGGATGTTCGAAGGGTAGAAATATGCAGGACTAGTTACTACAGCTTTTGTCCTTAACAGGTTTTGCTGAGACTATATGGACATAAACTATTATTCAAACCAGAAATCGATGATGATGTTTTATGACTGAAGGTGGATTGGAAAACAAGAGGTATTTTAATTAAGTCATTTATTTTGCAGAAACTTTTTCGCATATTTGCATGATTATCTGGATATTAGCGTAATCCAAAACAATAGTTTGAATCCTGAATTTTCAATATCCATTGCAATCCATTTTGATTAAGAAACTTATTTACTTTTAATGAGCCCCTCAGCATAATCTAAATGCTGGTCTGGGAACCGCCCCTGGACGGCATGCGAAGGTCCTGGGCTCCATTAGCATGTCATAGGGAGCCCGCTCCTGAAATTTCATTGGCTGTGAGCATTACAGCTTCATCAAATGCATTTCATAATGACAAGGCGCAACTTTGCACATGCAAATCGATCTTAAAATTAATTTGTAGATGAAAGCGAATAAAAATACATTAATGATAATGCGCTCTACAATATATGGTTCAAGAACCAAACACAACTAAAGTTTAAAAAAAGATTCCAACTTTTCCAAAACACATCATAAGTAGTAGCTTAATTATAAATAATCAGTATTAAGATACCCATTTGTATCTAATTGGGTATGTAATTATAGTAAACATAATTAAAAATTCTAATCATGAAATTCTTGACGGCAGCTACAAATGACACGGACAGCCAAAAGAATGCAAGGTACACACTATTTTTGTAAGTATAAAGAAGTGTCACTGCTAACCCGCCTCTCATCATGTTCACCAGCCATAACAAAAGAATGACTCATTGTTACACTAAAATTGTGCGTTCTGTAGTAAGGTTCTACCTTCAAAGAGAACAGGGGATTCTATTAACGTTTCTGATCAGCGTAAAATAGCACCACCCTTTTGTATTTTAGGAAAAACTGCAATGTTGACTGATATCAGCTGTCACATAACAGAGTGGATCAAAAGCAGGTTTTTCATTATATAGGTTATAAATGTCCGATGCTTGCATAATGATAGTTTGCACTCTGACATCTATAGCTTATCATTTAATGTTCTGTTTGTACAGTAAAGGTAAATTCGACTATCAAGTTTAATATTACCGCTGTTTCGTTCTGCAATACACAGATTCAGAAAACAATGACATAAGTGTAAGAAAGCAACTTAACTGCTAACTACTCAAAAAGTAAATGTGCAATATAAAAGAAAACCCAAGCAAAGAACGTATAATGAAATGTGAACTTGGGCGCCCTCCTTAGGAGAGACCTGGCCTGGGCGGGGCGGGGCGGGGCCGGAGGTAATGGCATGTTCCGTCAGACTGCCACACCTTGTTAATGTACTCTAAGGTGACATTAATCACCATAAAGCAGAAGTCTAGCCTGGTGTCACATCCGGTCACATTCTGCTGTGGAACGCTAGACTTCCAAGCAAAAATGAACGGTGGTTTATCAACATGAAGACTTCATGTGTCTTGATTTCAGGGCTCTGGTGTCAGATACACATGCTCGAGCCCCTGAGCAGGTACCAAAGAGTGGCGTTTGTTGTGTTTTTGCCTTAAAACGCCTTTACTTCTAGGCCAAAAAGTATTTGGTATAAATATATTATTGACTCCCACCTCACATTTCCCATTGTTTTACTAGCTGTGCCAAAATCACAAAATAATCATTAATAAAAACTAAGTTAAATAATATTATGAACATATCAACCGAATGAGCCCAACCTGAAAATCTCAAGGCAGTTAGGCAACAACTTACGCCTGAATCAATATCCTTTCAGAGACAACAGATTAGAACATACATTCACTTAATGATAATAATTAGCCGGAATAATGGATCTGAAGTGCATCTGCTCGACGTGAGTCGGCATGCTGGATGTAGAATGTCAATCATTCTGAGATGGCAGCATTTCCACCTTCTAGAACACAACGGACAGGAACCAAGTGAGTAAGAATTAGCATGCCTCAGTTAAAGCTCATTAAGGGAAAACAATGCCGATAGCTATCATGGGGCTGGTACGAGAACAAGCAGCACTTCTTATGCCTGACAACTAAAGCTAATTAAATCTAATTAAATCTGCATACCCTTAAAAATATATACCAAATATATCAGTAACATAATTTAAAACCAGATGATCATATAGTTTTGTGTGAAGATGGCAAAAAGCATTCTCATAAACATCTTTATGCAATACTCTGAAAATATATCAGATAAAATCTAACTATATTGGATTATTCCCGCATAACATTTGTAGTTGTATTTTTAGTCTGAATAAAATATTTGTATTAGTTTATATATTAATTTCTAGGCAATAGAAAAGGGGGTGTCGGCTCAGCTTTCGTATTTGTCACACTTAACCAAAAAGGAGGATTTTCTGACCTCGAATGTCCGAGTTCTCATTAATTACTGGCAAAGTGCACCGTCGAAAGCTAACAGTCCACAGCGTTCAAATTAAAAGAGATGGAAACACTCCCACCTCCACCCAGAAAAGAGGAGAAGCCCTGACAGCTATAGATGGGAAAAGAGCTATAATTAAATATAGAACAGCTAATGTTCAGCATGTAATTTTGGGGTTGGGGTGCTTTCTGTCCAATGGGGTCATATTATTATAAGAGGGGTCACGGGGTTGCTGTCGCTGGTCATGTGACCCTTAGCAATCTCTGGGTATTGCATGACATGGTTTGCTTTTGTATGGCAGAAACACCATCCAAATGAACTGGCAAGTAATTCTTAAACAAATAAATGTTTCTATGCGTAGAAGCTCTCTGGAGACATGAAGACAGAATTTAAATTTGACAGGAAACCTATTATTTAGCAAGTTTGTTTCTTCAACCTAATATACAAACCCAAGTTAATTATGGTTGGGTCTCTATAACAGATTATTCCTTTGTTCCTAAATACCTTAAATTATAAAGCTGTCATTAAGTTTTAAATCTTTTGTCAAAATCATACGAATATCTGATTGGACCTTATGGATGACAAAAGGGAAAAAATTTCAGTTCAATTCAGTTTCCAAATGACTCACCTTACTGAGTAAATGTTTTTCAATGAAAAACAATTAAACTAGTTATTTTAAAATAATAAGTATATAATTTTAGAATAAGTTTATAATAATGAAGCCACATAAACACATTTAATAAACACATTTGAAATGCATATTGTGGTTACAGTTTAGCGGAAGTTGCTTAGAACAGTTTACAAGGAAGCCTGGAGTTAAATTATTGGTGTAACAGGTTTTCATTCTTAATTTCATTCAAAATGAAAGTAGTTTTAACTGTATTTGTAATTAATTGTATTTGTAATTACAGATATATAAACCTTTACTTTGGCACAAATATTGACATGAGTCATTTTATTAACAGTGGATCAACGCATTTGTAGAATCAGTCTCACACAAGCTTTAGCATCACCCTGCGACACAAAGTGAAACATATGAATCCATTTACATAATTTTAAGATGGTATCCCTGCCTCAAGCGGCTGCCAAAGATGGCTGCCCCAGGTCACAGCTGAGGTCACACGGTGGTCACTTGGTTTTACATCTAGAAGAAACGTCTATGAAGGGATTTTTTTAAACTATACCGCAGACGCCTGGTTAGTTTTGAGAAGGTACTGCTCCTGCAATCTCAAACAACCAAAAATAAATGGCATGGTCTCTGTGGTCCAGCCTTGCAGGTCAGAGGGATCTTTGACCTTCTGAATTTATGAGAACTGCAGCACCTGCCTGAGAAACTAAAGTCATGTTGTTTTTGAGCAGTGGGGCTTTAAAATAACCCAACTCCCCTTTGTCTGGGTGGTGGGACTGGTGAGGCATGTACTATGGAGGACTGTGGCTCTCTCTCTACTGTCCCTGGTGAAGGCATCTTAGCATCCTCTGGAGTAGGCTTTCCAAATTCCAGCAAGAAGAGGGTCGTCTGCCAGAGAGGGTGAGAGGGCACACAGCTGTGACTGACAGCTGAGGGCGGTACTAAGCCACTACTGAGACCCCTCCCACCCTTATCAAAACAAACATCCATCACAGCCAATCATGGACAGGCCGCGCCGCATGTCTAATATGCGCGACGCCCACTTATCCACGGGGCCATAAATCTAACAAGGCGTCATGTAGCGCTGGATCTAATACCCAAAATGGTCGTCTTAGTGTCACCGATCCAGGCTATTTAGGGGTGTGATGCCCCAGGTCAGTAATGTGTTTAACTTCTTCAACATCTAAGGGATGACCACTGCGTTCGTAGGGTAACAGCTACTCCACGATGGAGTGGAAGAGGATGAAGATCTGTGGCAGTCACCATGCTGTGATGGACAGAGAACCGAATGGCAATATCTTTTCAACTAAGCTCTTCTGGTGACACCGTTAAAATATTGCACTGTGACATCCAAACTGAGATGCATCCATCTTCCACAACTGCTGCTCCAGTATAGGGTCGTGGTGAGACTGGCCCCTATCCCACCAAGCACCTTGCGTTACGCAGGGGGCATCATGGATGGGATGTCACTGACTCACAGGGCAAAGCACGCTATGTATAAATTTAGAGTGACTAATTAATCTAAGACTTCCAGTTCTATAGTGGTCTGAGGCCACTGCGCCGTGATGGTATGGGACATTATAGGAAAATATGAATTTGGATGACGAAGAAAGACCCAAAGCAGGAGTTAAACCTCATGTTCCTTAGCCCATTACAAAACACCCGTACACCTGATTTAAATCCAGCGACAAATAAGGAAACACACCTGAATACGACCTTCAGCGCGACCTTCATTCAACACAAGATGCACGTTTAACGCTACTTTATTATATTTCCCCAGGGCCCAGAACCGTTTAATTAGGCCTGCATGTGTTCTGCCTTCATACTGCTTTTCCGCCTCTTGCTTTACATTCAATTCAATTGTTTGCCCTCAATTGCTTGCATGTTGCATGTTGCTGGTTCTGTGAGTATATATGCATGGACAGAACCACACATCACAACTCCGTCAAAATTAATTTTGTTAGTTGCCAATCAATGATCTGTCTACCCTAAATGCACTAATTCATATGCACCTTGAACTATTTGTTAAACTATCCACTAATGTTAGATGTATTACTAAGCACTGATAAGCTACAAGAAATGCAAAGACAACTGCTCAAGCAAATCTGCTGAAATACACTGTATTACATGCATTTTGTACATAACACTAACACTACTAGATACATTATTAACTAATACTATTATCAACTAACATCAACTCTCAGCAAACTACTGTACTACAGACGACTGGGTTTACCATCCAAAACACTATATTGCATGTACTGTGCTTAAACAGGCTATCCATCCATCCATTTTCCAAACTGCTTATCCTACTGGGTCATGGGGGGTCCGGAGCCTATCCTGGAAGCAATGGGCACGAGGCAGGGAACAACCCAGGAT
>JAODJX010000035.1:14928082-14968983 GCA_026776945.1 Isichthys henryi | reverse complement strand
AAGTCCAATTAGCCTCAGCATGTTTTTGGACTGTGGGGGGAAACCGGAGTACCCGGAGGAAACCCCACGACGACATGTGGAGAACATGCAAACTCCGCACACATGTGACGCAGGTGGAGACTCGAACCCGGGTCCCAGAGGTGTGAGGCAACAGTGCTAACCACTGCACCACCATGCCACCCCCCACTGAAGGAATCACTCTGCCCATTTAATGAATTAGTTATATGGAAGATGTCTGAAGATTAAATTATATTATGGAAATATTTCCGTACATTTTAGAAAAGCACACACCAGCACAGTTGACCTAATAAGCCTGCAGAATTGGGCTAATGTGCAACCTTTCCAATGACTGGATCCACAAGAACTGGCATCTAATATGTCCTGCGTTATCTATATATGTACATTTGCCTTAAGCCAGAAACAATTGAGAAGCCAGCACTGTTATTTCTGAGTTTTGCTTTAAACGTTTTGCCGTAAACTGGCGTTACTTAATATCCCGCTGTTTACGAGACAAAGAAATGCAATAGAAAAATATTACATACACACTGAAAAGGGAATAGCAGCGTCTGATCTGTATCTCAACACAAAGGGCGGATTTAAAAATTACGGCACAGATAAAATATCCATGGCTATCAGTTCCAGCTTCTCTAATTAGGTCTGCGAGACACACCCAGGGTCCGCTGGCTGAAAGCTGGAGTCACAAAGCCCAGTAGATGTAGACTAGTGATCTCACCCGGACACGTGCAGCCAAATGGAAAGCGGCCAAAACTGTACCTTCACATGAGACTCCCCAGTGCGTCTTCAGGGACTCATCCATGTCAAGGGTGGAGAAGTTCCACTTATAAACCAATCCAGAGGAAATCGTTGAACAGCCTTTTTCCAAGGAGCGGATCTCACTGATGCTTAACTCCCTCTCCCAAATGTTAAGCTGTGTGATGTTCCCAGAAAAGCCCTCCTTCGAGAAGTTGCTAAGTGCATCCTGGGACTGACCTATAACGAACAGGCCATCACCATCGATGCTGCTGGGACTGCATACTGCGCCCCCCTGCCCCTTGACAATGCCATCGACAGTGACGGACCATTTTCTTCCATCCCCTGTCCAGCTCACGCATACCGTGTGCCAGCGACCGTCGTTCTCAAAAGCCGGTGAATAGGCTTTGCGTGTTCCGCGCACTACCAACGTCAGACTGACGAGACCCCGGGGGGTCACAGAGGCCTTGATCTGAAACTCGGCAGGGGATGACGATGTGGAGTAGGAGAACAGGCTGAAGTTCCTGTAAAGGCTTCGATCAAGCTGCAGACGCACGCACACCGTCAAGGCGCTCAGGCTTGGGAAGGGCTGATGGATGCTGGCAGGGGTGCGCTTACTAGGCCTACTGGCTGGGAACTCCAAAATGAAGGATTCAACGTCACCTTAATCAATAGAAAAACATTAATAGTAGCCTACAAAAATACGCGCTTCTTTATACATACAAATATGTCGCTAAATGTAAACGGAATACAAATAGATTATAAAATGCAAAAAGGTTTATATATATATTACATAACTCACCTTGAGAAAGCTTATTTTCTATCCAGGCTGGCTGCGTTACATTCAATAAATACCAAAAAATAGCCATGTCTTTGCCAAGCGCCTGAACTATAATTGCCAGGGAGCCGGCCTTCTGCTGACACGCACGGCGAGAGTCACGCCAGGGAAGCTGGTCCCGCAAGTATTCGTAATAAAATCCTCCCAGTTTGACCACAAACCTGCCCTGTAGCATCAGCCCAGATTCTGATCAAGCGATAAAAAAACAACAGGTGGGACGTTTATAAATGAAAACATCCTCAATATCATTTGACGATGTCGTTAGTTTTTATTAAGTCGTAAGAAACTGCCATTTACCAGCAGTCTATCGTGGGGGACATTACTGAATCACATTCTGAAATACTTTTCATGACTTTGCATTTACATATAAGCATATTGCGGGGGGGGGGTGCTTCGCCTTACTTAGAAATTGTTTGGAGACAGATGAACTGTTTTATTGGTTTGGGAAAATATGAAATAAACGCATAAGTAAGGAAAATGCAAAACCTTACTTATAACTGTTTTGAAAAATGACATACTGGGGAAAACAGCCGTGATGCAGAAATCACCCGTACTAATGAACTCAGTCATGTTCTGCTTAATTTCTGCCAGGCTCCTATTTCTGAGCGATGTGAGTCTTACCTCCGGCCGCACAGCGCAGAAACCAAACCTGTAAAACAAAAGAAAGAAAAACCACGAATGAAGCGCACAGTTCCATCAACCCCCAAAAACGAATAAAAGCTTTTAGCGAGTCGCTTCAGGTTGACGAAGCTACTTACGGTAAAACCTAAACAAACGCCGGAGCACCGCATCTTTCTTCAGCCTGAAACAAAACTCCAGTTTGCAGGGGTATCGTTTTATTGGCGTAAGCGTATTTCACAGAACACCCCCTACACATGTATCCAGAAGAGAGCGCGATCGGGAAATATAAAATTTAAGCGACTTGTTGAAAAGCATGTCGAGCTGACGGAGCGCGGCTCTTCCTTCGCTGGGCAGCATCGGCTCCCGCTGTCACTTGTATCCCTCACGGCTTCTTGGAAGGAGGGAAAACCCCCTTTTTAACTCTACTGTAAGCGCACGGACTTCAGCGCAGCGTTTCTGTCCCAAACCCCGAGGAACCTCCTAGTTGACATCAACATGCGAGAATTCATTGACCGATACTGGGAGGGGTGTAATGGGGAAATGTAATAAAGTACAGGCACAGCTGGCGACAGTTTTCACGGTATAAACTTCTTTTTTCGGGTTAGAGCAAAGGTTAGACAGTCGCCCTGCTAGCGGTTTCTCTTCAGTCGCTGGGATATTCCCAGTATGAAAACTGAGGAATTACTCGCTAATTTAAAAGCAACGAAAAAATGCCTTGAGATTCTGTATCAGAAAAAAAGCAAACACTCAAGGATCACACTTGTGAAATATGTGCATTTATTTTTGACATCCCAAGATGTTTCATTTAACATGATTCCGAATAATCTCTCATTCAACGCCGATGATTCAACTCGCACCCCCATCAGAAACGACTTTTATAAGCTCTGGCAGTATAGGTGCATAAACAGACTTAATGCCAAGACCAACAAACACCGCGGCTAGACAGCCAAGCATAAAGCATTACTGAGCCCTGGAGCTCATCCGTATATCTACGGCATCCAAAAACATTCATCTTCAGTACTGTGGAAAAAAAAAATTAACTTAAGCGAGGGGGGATTACAGCATTTTTCTGAATACCTGAGACAACTGCCTTTATAGGATACGTATAGAAAAACCGGTAATGTATTAGGTCCTAAAAAATTAAATATGCACCTATTTCACTCTTGCTTGCGGCCCATTGCTACTGCTATGCAATAGTGTAAAATGAATATAACTTAGACACAATGACAAAACAGCTACAGTGAAACTGGAAAGTACAGTTGATTTAAAAATAACACACTTTTTATTAAAGCTATTATATTATCAATCTCAGAAAGCATAAATGATGACAGCCATGATCAAAACATGCCCAGTGCAGAGAGGGAAAATAGACAAAGGGATTTGGTGAGGGGTGGGTGACTACACCCACCGGATATCACTAGCAGACAACGAGGCCTCTGAGGACAGAGTGTACACCATTTTGCGGACAGTTCGGTTTGCCCTGGAGCCGCCTCTCGCGGAGGCACCCTCGGTCCGATCCGCCGCTCTCTCAGCCGTCTCCAAGGAGCCAGTCTCGCGGACCGACGACACGCTCTTATCACACGGGGCTTCGAACGCGGCCAACAGAGACCGCATGGCAGCATGCACAGTATTCCTGGCCTCCGCCACATGTCCTGCAGAGCACTGCATGCTTCCAGTTGCAGACACAGGATCCTGGTCCTTGTGGAGGCCGTTTATAGCGTCAGCGATTGTTCTCGATGATGAGCAGATTACTTCCCTCCAACTGATAATATTGCTGTCATTTTCTTTTACTGCAAGGCAAAAAGGTATTTCAGTCAACGCTTTAGATGCCATAGGGCGGCAGACACACCCTGGGTAGCACTGTAGCATAGCACCCGTAGGGTTTTACATTCTCCCGGGCTTCCATGTGGTTTAATGAAGTGATATTCCTAAAATTGTTCATAGCATGACTATGTGATGTGTGTCGTGACAGAGTAGCATGTCATCTAGGGTGCCACACCCCCCCCCCCCCCCTTAGGCTATATAAAAGTTAGGGGTGTCTGATCTTGTACTGGTTGACTGGTAATGGAAAACAGATTTCAGATACTACGAATATTAACACTGAATAAATTAACATTCTTAATCAAGGAAGTGAAGTGACAGTCTGCAGTGCTTAATGAAATGTTACCTCTCAGGATCTGTGCAAGACTCGGGCAGACTTGCTTGACTGCCAGGTTGAGACGAAACAGATTAACTGCTTTATTTCTTGCCCAGAGCAGATCTGGTTGTTCGAGAGGTCTGTCCACATCTATATCTGTATTTTGCTGGCACAAGAAAAGTTAATGATATATAGGATATTGCATTTAGAAAAATCTGCCATTAAACAGGTTTCCCATTAGGAAATCATAAAAACCATTCTTCCCAAGACAAGACCACCATGTTCAGTTTGTCATGCTTCTTTTGTGGCGCTAGACCAAGATGTCAGCAAATTACATTCAACATTCGTTGCGAGACCAGGATTGGCACCAAAAATAATACCAGGAATCTCTGGCTCCAGCAGAGAACCCAGTAGTCTCACAGAGTCCCATACTTACAGTTGCACTAAAAGCAAAGTACCGCTGAAGGGAAGAACCGACTTCTAATATCCCTGACTTTACATTCTGCAAAACCTGAAACAAAATTTAGATAAATTACCTCCCCAGGTTCCACAGAGAACGTTTAGACTCCTACAGGGTTTCACTCACAGAACAATGCAAGGCAGATGAATAGTTGATAGCTTTGGAAATTTTCCTTCAAGTGCGACAGGACTACTTTTAAAATTTAATGTAACATCTTGCTTGTACATGTTTAATTTTTAAACCCTGTTCCTATGACACAAACTGCCTTTAAATGCTTTGGGTCAGTTGCTGTCGCAGCGAAACCACTTGGAGTTTGAAGGCCACGTCTTAGAGGTGCAGCACCTGCGTTCTCGGGGTCATCAGCCGAGCTTCCCGCTGCATCTCCTTGGCTTGGGTGATGCCGTCCTGCAGGAGGTGCTCTATACCGCTGCAGGTTCCCTCATAGACAGGCGTCAGCGGTGAGCACTGGAAAAACAAGGGGTCAAGCATGTGGAAGAACGTTGGGGGCTGCCAGTAAACAGCTGAAGCTGCATTAACTTGGGGTAACTGAGGGGTTCCCAAACTTTTGCAAGCATACTACAATCAAAACCAGCCGAAGACACTTCTGACTGGATCAAATTAGTCAAATGTTAATGAAATTAATACTGGTTCAAACGTTTGGATGCCTCCCCTTTGTGGTAAATTCACCCCCCCAGTTTGGGTACCTCTGAGTTATGTACAGTATGAGGAACCACAATGCTTAGTTTTACTGAAAAAGGGAAAGGCAGATGTGATGATTGGTGACAGGCACCTTGTCAGCGGTCTCAGAGCTCGCTTCTGCAGTGTGGAATTCCATTCCCGTTATGGCTGAAAGGTGACTAATGAGCCTCAGGGCCGCGTTGAGGCACCGGCCACTTTTACTGTGAGCCTCCGTCACCATCGACGAAATTTCAGAATCGCAACCCTGGGAGAACGAATTGTAAACATTTATGTATAACTAATCAACAGAAACATCTTTCCTTTGAGGATAACATACAATACAGACATACTACATGTAAAAGTTTGAGAGATATTTCCCTACCGACTGCCAATACTGCAGCTGTTCAATGCCAGAGAAGCTTTGCATCATCTACAATTTGTTCAACATCCTGTGATGGTGTCCCCAAAGATTGTAACTAAAAATGTGGGTTTTTTTTGTTTTTTTAAACGTACAGCAGCTGAATGTTGTATTTTCAAGCGTTGCCATAATCACTAATCCCACCCACCTGGATCAGAAGCTGGAAGTAGCCACCCATCTTCTTGAGCTCAGCCTTGAGTTTGTCTGACGTCTGCAGGACGGAGCTGGAGTTCGGCTTGATGCAGGACACCCAGAGCAGCATGATGGACACAGCTCTCTCCATAGCCGACGTGGCCTTCAGCAGATGGGCCTGAGCCTCACTGCTGCTGGCCAACACTGGAGAAGACATCAGGTTCAGTATTTTTAGTAATAAACAGGTTGGGGGAGGGATACCATTCTATAAATCCTTAGATGTCACAGTCGATGTTTGAATCAATACTTCAATCACATTTATTTATTTAGCAAATGCTTTTACCTCAAGCAATACACAAACCAGACAGTTGGGCCAGAAAACCCCTGAAGCAATTAGGGGTTAATTTGTGCCGATTAGAGGATTTGAACCGGTGACCTTCCAATCACAGGCAAATTGTCCTAAGCAACTGAATCTCATGCCACCCCCATAATGAAAGCGTCACCCAAACCATGCCTTAAAGCTTCTGAAAATAAGAGGGGCTTTTATAATAAAAAGACTGGACTGCAGTGATGTCCTGCTCACGGTTTTCATGGCTGTCCTCTCCCAGGCTTTCATACAAGTTGCTTATGGACTCCAGCGCTGCATGAATGGCCAGGAGATCAGACGCCAGCTTGTCAGCCATGCTCTTCTCAGCACCATGGCATTCAAGCAGCTGTGCTACTGAAGAGCCAATCAGATCCTTACAGATCCCAGCCAGGGCAGAAGTGGGTGAACTGTAATGTAGCGATGAGGGCTTGTTCACCCCCATCAGACCTGGAGAGAGACAGGTCGTCAACTAAACTCATCATCTACACATCCATTACAGCTACAGGTCGGGCGTTCCCTAATCTAATACAAGTATAAAAATATAAAAAAAGACAGACTTGAAATATCAAAATCATAGCTGAAAGAGTGCTTTGGGATATTAGGAAATGCAAACTGAGTTAATGCTAAAAACATGCAGATTTTAAATATTTGTCCTCTGAGAAGTAGAGGGCGATCAATGATGATGAATGTTTTCCCTAGCAACCTGGAGAAAGGGAGGAGCCCCCACACCACATGGGCCTTTGTCTAACGCTCAGCAGTGTTCTGCAAAGTTACCAGCATGAGGAGAGGAGTTGAGGGCCTGAATCGGATGCACTCTGATCTCATAGAGGCGTCCGGAAATCCTCCTGCTCTTCAGAAGACTTCTACTCCTGGAGGAACAAAAAAAAAAAAAAATCCAAAAACAGGTCTTATGTTAGCATCTGCTATCCAAGCTCCAAGCATACTTGAAGTTAACAAGTCCTACTTTAATTTGAGAGATGCGGCTTCAAAGTACAGAGCCTTCATAGCGAGCACTAAGGCGGAGCTGTCCTCCGCCAGATACAGCTGCTGCAGCTCGGAGCGCCTGCAATTCATGCTGCCCACGAGGATGCAGAACACACTGGAAGGGGAGGGTGAGGGAGACACCAGGCACAAAGCGAAGAACACAGGAACTGCGAGAAAGCGGAACCGCCAGCGAGACGGAACCACGACGCACGACTGATGATTTCAAGCACTGCACTCAGAAGAAACAGAAAATCAGGCCGGTTGATCTGACACTGGAGGCAGCGGGGGGCTGGTAGGAGAGTGTTCAAGTGCCAGACAAAAGGGGCTGATTTACCTTCGGCGTGAAAACATGGAAGAGGATGAAGTCGTCGAAAGATCTAGTTCCCACGTGTCATTGGGGTCATAAAAGACATCATCATCCTTAGCCCCATAACCCTGAAAGCAAATAGATTTACTTTATTCCTTCTTAGCTGTAGAAAAGACACTGATTTCCACAATGACAAACTTCTCATTTCAACTTGCCTGGACAACCTAAGACCCTGAAGAGCAAATAAGTAGCATTACTGAGATCACCACTATTCATATATAATCATACCTTTACGGTTAATATGAAAGGAGGTTGGATGCTGACATTTCCCATGCTGCACTGCAGACAAACCCCACCTGCTCTAATTCTCTCATGGCCGCCAGTTTGCTCTGGAACTTCTCCAGACTCCAGAGGGTGGAGATGCCCAGCTTGGCATTCTGCACCTGAATCTGCGGGTCCGTCTCACCGTCTTTATCAGGAGGCTCGTGCCTGACAGAAAGGGCCACAGAAGGTGAGGCTAAGCAGCACTACAAAAGGGCAACAGCATGTATTCATCTGAGCTCTAACATGCATTAAAGTGTAAAAGTGAAATATACTCTGGAGCTGAGGGATGCCGAAAAACGGCGAAAGCAGTCAAACCTGCTAAACACAGTCTTTTTCCCGAGGTTTCTGCTGATTGTGTTCGCTTCCTCAATCATTACAGACAACTTCATGGCATCCCACTGAGGCTGACCTAAACAAATGTGAAAGGAAAAGCCCACATCAGCTCATATCAGACATTGGGCATTTACTGAAAATGCATAATATATTAGTCAAGCCTCAAACTAGGTCACCCATTGCCCATCAGAATACCTTCAGTCCTTCATAGAATCTAGTCATACTAGTCTTGAACTTTGTCTAGTGGGATACTGGACCATTGTTCAAGAAATGAAGCACCCATTTCTATGAGGGATGAAGGAATGGGAATTGTACGTCACTATCTGAGCTCCAGAAACTGATGTCCAGATCAGGTGAACGGAGAGGCCACAGAAGGCGTCTGAAGTCATCCCAGTACTCAAGATGTGCTTAATATTGTGTGCTTAATATAATCATCTTTGAATACAGGAACATAATGAGGAAAGAAGTGTTTGTGCTATGAGGTTCACTGGGTCTTGAAAAGAAAAAAAAAAAAAAGTCTAATATTACTTGGTTCTCTGTTTCTCAAACCAGTCCTCAGGAACCTCCAGACAGTCCACCTTATGGCTCCCTTCCTGGAGGGAGCAAGTGTGGATCGTCTGTTTGGAAGGTAGGACGACGCAAAAATGTGAACTGTCTGGGGGTCCATGACAACCAGCTAATGTATGAAAATGAAGGGCAATGGCTGGACTTAACGCCCACAGATTCCCAAATAAGCCGCCCATCAACATGGTGTCCCACAGGAACCTTCCCGAGGGATTAATAAAGATCGATCTATCTATCGTTCCAAATCTTACCAACATCTTCTGTCACTTCCCTTGACGTCAGTGCTAGAGAACAGTTTTTAGGGGCATGGTGTTCCTTTAGCTGCCGCTTCTTCTGAAGCCTTTCAAGATCCACTGCAATCTTCCTCTTCTCTGCTTCCAACGCCGCGATGATTTTAGCGTGGCGCACATCGTGGTCGGCCATTGCCTGCGAGCCACAGAGGCGATTTCACACTGAATAATCAGTACTGGAGACACAAGCAGTCGAACCCTAAGACTCCATAACTATGCTGTGTTTAGCAGCTCTGTGATCTGGTACCTGCCGTGTGGCCTGAGCCTCCAACTGAATTCGTCTCCTGTTCATGTGCAGCTCCTGTTCCAGCAAGACTTTAGCGTTCTGGAGTTCCTCCATTTTGCTAACCACCCGCCTATTGTCGAGTTCCTGGTATTTCTTTCTTTGGTTCTCCTCCTCCTGTAGATAGGCAGGAGAAAATGGTGGGGTCAATCTGAGCACGGTTGACACTCCACCACCAAAGCAGCAGACATGTGTCAGGCCCAATACCAGCTCGCGCTCCAGTGCACTGATCTTGCTCTCGTACAGCATCTTCTGATCAGAGAGCTCCTTTTGGGCCACATCTTTAGCAGCCTGTATTCCATGCATCATCTCCTCTTGGGCTTTCAGACGGGCTTCCTCGATCTCTGCTTCCAGCCTGAGCACAAGGACCTTTATGGAATTTTACTGGAGAAATCTTCACAAAACATTATGAAAACCAAACCCTTCTGAAACCGGAACACAGCTCACAACCTTAAAAACATGAATAGTCTCTTCAAAATATGGACTAGTTACACATCAGCACTTCACAGAACTAAAACACTGATAGATACCCTACTGAAAATAATTCTTTCGATGTATTAAGTGCATTTGCAATTGTATTTTAAATAGAATGTCAAGACCTTACCAAGACACCAAAAAAAAAAAAAACTGACTTATTGAAAACTTACTGTGCCCTTTGTGAAGCGAGCAGCTCATTCTTGGCAAACTCGAAGTCTTTGTGTCCGTCACCTGCCTCTGTCCAGCAGGACACTCGCTTACCACTATGCACCTCTACCGGGTGGTTGAACCTGAAGTAGTGGTCACCACCAAGGATCACCCGGTCACCCTGGCAGGAGGGGAGACACCAGACACCCAATATTCATCACCCATTCACAGGTCTCTGTCGGGGACCACAGAATTCTCATGGTGCCATGCAGTACTTACATGGTGCAGGATGGTGGTCTGGGAGATGAGGTCTCCATTCACAAAGGTCTTCGCATCCTTGATTGGCATAATGCTAACTGTCCCACTTACACTGGATATAACACTGAGGAAAAGAAAAAGATGATACTCTCAGGAGCCACAAGAATAGAATGTTCTATAGATAGTAACCATTGTTAATCTGCAATATTCACATGAGGATGAATCAGAAACACATATTTAAGGAGAACATGCTCCTTAATGTAACAACTTCCCAGTGTTACAGCACAGGGTTACAGGCGAGAGCCTGAGGCTCGATCCGGGCAGCACAGGGCACAAGGAAGGGGTACACCCTAAATGGGATGCCAGTCCATTCCAAGGTACACACCAGGAAACACTACAGACAACCTAGAAACACCAATTCACCCAACTGCATGAGACTGGGCAGCAGGATGAAATGAAAGTGCCATGGAAACCCATTCAACATGGGAAGAACATGCAAAGTCCACACACACAGCGCTGAGGATGATATTCAGACCTCCAACTCTAGAGGTGTAAGGTAACAGTTCTACCCATTGAGATGTCATTCCACTCTCGAATCAAAGCCATTAAACCAGAGAGATTGTATTTTCTGCAGGTATAGTGACTAATACCAGAAAAGTTGGTACAAAACAAATGTTACTTGACAGTGTTAAATTTTAGTACGGCATCAAGTAGAAGAACCATCAGCTGACCAGTGTTCATCAGCGATGAGGGCCCCCGTCAGCTGAATGTCATGGGCAGATTCAGCTTTGCGCTTCCCAACGTTCGTCTGTCCCTCCTTTATCATGTACAGCAGCATCTCAGACAGCTGAGGATCCTCATTGAGGTTGACAAGGTTTGGAAGCTGGTTATCCACCTTGAAGGTGATACCTGCTTTCTGTTTGAAAGGCAGGAGAGTCAACCTCAGCACCTAAAACCAAAGATTACATCTGAACAAGATTCAAGAATGGAACATGAAAGTAATCCAGTTACCTGCAATTCTTTCGTTTCCTCTCTTTTCCGTTTCTCAGCCTGCTCCAGCTTCTCATTCCATGTCCTGGAACAAGACACCAGTACCCAGACTCAGAAAGCAGTCCATGTGTCCACGCTTCCCTGGTAACTCAGGTTTATTCAATCTAAAACACGTCACAAAGTTGGTACAATGAGCAGTAGCTACCTATGTGCCTCAGCCATGTCTTTCTCCTGCTGCATCAGCTGCATCTTCAGCGCAGTGATTTCCTGCTGAAACAGCCTCATCCTCTCCGGCTCGATGCCTTGGGAGCTCATCTGCGCGGCCCTCAGTTTCTCCACCTCCGCTTTAAGCTCTGCAAGCGTATTCACATAAAATATGGGTCCAAGGGCCCAAACAGTAATTATACTCAACGTTAGTTCAGTGGCTACAATAGACATTAGGTACTGAAATCCACAATCAATCATCAAGCTTCTTCAGGCATTAACCACAGGTAAAGCTTATCCAACCCATTGGAGTCCACCAGTAGTCGTCATTTCAGAGTTACATTACACTGTTTAAATTTGCATTTGGCCGTTAACCCTAAAAATACTACACTCTCTTCCCATTACTGCAAGATTTTTACTACAAAAGTAAATGTAACCTGGCATTTACTACATTTGTTACCCATAGCAGACACTACTTGTATGACAATATACTCCACAAAAACACGTTATGTTACGTTCATACAACAGACAGCTACGAAGTGAACGAAGGACACACTGACCCCTGATCAGCTTGGCGCTGTTGTCTTCGTTGACCTTCGCCACGTTGATGATCATGCGGGCCTGTTTAGCGTAACGCAGCGTGCTCAGGCTCTCCTCGACATTGCTGCCAGCAGGGCTGACAGTTGCAATCATTGCAGTCTTGGAGTTTCCACCCAGACTCTCTTTAAGAAGCCTAGACACAAACCAGAAGAACTTCACCGACCCTAATCCACACCCTAATTAAAAACAACTGAATAGGTTAAATTTTAAGAAGGATTTTGGCAGAAAAGTCTCTGGTAATATCACCCTTGAGGACCACGAGAGCCCCTAGAGAATATTTTGTATTATTTTGTAAAGATTGCAGGAGGCATTTCAGATTTCAACATACCACGTCAGCACAGATTCCCTGTATGGGATGAAGACACTCTTCCTGGTCTGAAACTGCTCAGACAGAGCTGATATGACCTTCCCCAGTGTTAGCAAGGATTTGTTAATGCTTGCACCTTCCTATGGGAGGACAATTTGAGAAGAAAAGAAAAAAGCATGGAAATTCAATGCATTCTTATCTGCACATTTGCATAATGATTAGAGGACGGTTCCGGTGAGGCGGGGTACCCGAAGTCGGTCACCCCAGGTCTGGGCAGAGGAGCAGCGCTCGCTGCCTGCGAGGTCCACCAGGTTGATCCGGCTGGTGATCCGATGGTCATGCTCCTCTTCCTCCACCAACTCCCTCTGTACGAACACAGAACCCATCAGCAAGCTGCAACCACACAGCTATGCCTGGCTTTCTCAGGCGAATGCATACTTGCGTGCTAGTTATGTCAATCAACAACTGGGTTCTTGCTTTGTTGGAAATTGTTGCATAACTCTTGTTTCAATACCACTTACGCATGTAACTGGGCGTTCATTGGAAGCTCAGCCTAACTGTTCTTATGCGTTACAAGTTGACATGCATTTGTAATGTGCTATTTACGTCACTTTTACACTGCTTAGGACAGAGTGTCCGCTAAATGAATACAAATGTTGATGTCAATTCAAGGTACAAAATTATCCCAAGAGACAGGATATTATGCTTATGCAAACCCACCAACAGTAACAATGGGTTGGTTTTATCTATGACCATTTATAAGGATGCAAAGGAAGGAGACGAAAGACGCGACTTGAAGTTTTGAGCAAAATGAGGAGAATACAGTCAGTCACCTTGGTCTGAGTCATGACGAGAGTGAAGACCGAGTGAGACCTGGAGCTCTTGTCGTTCATGCCCGTCGCTGCTGTGGCCCGCTGCTTATTGCCAAGCTCTAACCAGCTCTGGAACGGCAGCAGAGTACATCATACACTCAGACAATGAGCACCATTGCCCAAAGTTACGAGGTAGGTATAAAGGTATACGAGGGGCAAGAGGGATAACCAACAAGAGCCAGAACAGCACAGCACCACTCACCTGGATGTCGGTATAGGAGCTCACTACATTCCTGCAGGAGAGCAGAGCACATTTCCAATGGGTTTACAGTCAGTCATGAAGCTAGAAGATGCATAAACACTGAACAATGTTAAAAAGGAAAAAGTCTGCACATAAAAGCATATACTTACGCAGAAAGATCGGCAACATATGGCCCATAGACTGGATGTTCTCTGACCCTTAGCTTGGTAGAAAAGAGCAGGGAATTAACATGAGGAAACATATACACATTTTCAAGTAAAATATCACAATAAAAATTACTTCATAAACTTTGTCAAATAGGAAACTCACCGGAAATTTTTTACCATTTTGTTCATCTTTCACGACAAGCAGATCATGAATTTTCTCATTGTAGACTTCAAAGTAGCTCATTTCTAGGTGGCACGTTACCTGCAAAGGACACATTTCACACAACCTGATAAAGTGATAAAATATGGTGATAAAAGCAGAACCATAAGTACATGCAACTTGGAGAGATACTGAATTAAAGTCATATGAAAAAGAGTTTAAATAAATGCACCTGTTTATTCTCAGAGTTTGTGATTCTAGAAAATACTTCTTCACAGAATCTTGGTATCACGCCAGTCTCTTCATCAAAACCCATCATTCTATAAAGGGGGACACACATTACAAGTCAGTGTAGTAGTGGAAATATGCAAGGGACATTTGGCAATGATGTCAAATACTGCATAACAGTGAAATACCTCCCATTAAGGAGGTAAGCATAACATGATCAATCTTTGGAATCAAACTTACGTGTATGATTTTCCAGACCCAGTCTGTCCATACGCAAAGAGACAAGTGTTGTATCCTTCAAAAGCTCTCTCAAGAAGAGGTCTTGCTAGCTTCTCATAAATGGTCTGCTGGCTCGAAAAGTCCGGTTTGCTCTTATCAACAGAGCAGAAGGAGAAGTCGAAGGTGAAGGAGTAGCACTGCCTAGAATCTGGGTGCTGGACGACCGTTTCCTGGTCCTTCATGAAGACAACCTGTTGGACTTTTTCATTCTTCTCCCTGGGTACATAGAAGCAGATGATGTTCAACTTGCACATCACCAAATACCAACTTGTTTTGAGGTAACCTGACTGATACGAATCAAACATCCATGCTGTATACTGCTTATATAGTGCTGGGTTACAGCGAACGTGGGGTCTACAACAGACAGGGTTTGGCAGCAACTTTATACATTACAGTATAGTTAAATTTGATTTACGATGACCAAGTTCAAACTACGGAAGGCAAACCATGCAAACCATGGAGTGAACTCCACAAAAGGTCTCCAACTCCAGTCCTGGAGAGCTCAGGTAAATACCAGGAACAGGTGGGGCTGATCAGAAGCCAGGTAAGATAGAAAACCAACTGGATAGTAGCTCTCCAGGCCTGGAAATGGAGACCCCTGACCTATACAGAACCAGGCTGAGATCTAAAATGCAGCTCACTGCTGAAACAACCGCATAGACAAAACAGAAAGACGAGGCAGCGAATGCTTCTGAAAAGACACCAAGTTAGACAGACTTACCGGCTGCTGAATGGCCTCAGTCGCACCGCTACAGTGACGGCGCTGTTCTCCAGTTTACCGGGCTCCTGTTTCGGTAATGCATCCGCGCCGGTGCTCACCACTGAAACACGGGCCCCTGCAGATGCTACACAGCGGGCCGGACCGTCATCCTTACTCTGCCCCGATAGCGCTGGAGTCACTCCCCTTTTCACCGGAGCAGTCTGTACACTTGATTTCAGGTTTCCGACCCGGCTATCTGGCCCAATGTTGCCGGACTGGGCCGAACTTTGCGCCACCGCCTTAACGCAGCGCCCGGGGATCTTCTGCCTCTCGGCGTTGGTGGATTTCCCGGACACCACGACAGGGACGTCTCTCCCAGCCAGCCTCTCAAAAAGATCCTTTTTTAAACTCACTTTCTCAAATTGTGTCCTTCTATTCGGAGTTGAACAGATTTTCCTCTGGTCACTTGTTTTCCTGGCGCCAGCTGTGTCCCCGAGGGTCTGAGTGACAGCTCTCTGCTGCAGGCCGTCCGAGCTCCCATCAGGTCCTTTACCTGGGGTTTCTTCAGCACCGATCCCATCTTTCACTTTGCTTTTAAAGCCTAGATCTTTCAGGCTAACTGTCCCTCTGGGGGTCCTACAGTTCGGTTCGGACAAGACCTTGGAAGGAGTCGCACTCGGTGCGCGGGACGCCGGCTTCTCTGCGCCCTTGCCGGTGTTCAGGGCGTTTCTGCCCCCCGGGACGGTCCGGGTTCTGCGCTGTAGGCTCAGCCTTTTCACAGCCCCCTCGCAGTCGTTCTCGGAGTTTTCCTGGGCCGCCTTCATACTTGCTTGGGCCCCTTTGGCCTCGGTTTTCCTCCTTTGGAGAGTGAGTCTTTCCCGGTTCCCCGGGGTGCCTTTCTGCCCCCCATACCTTGTGACCGTCGATATTACGTACGTTGTGTTGATTTGCCTGGTCAGACCGGCACACGACGGTTCCTGGCCTTTCTGCACCTCCATGGTTCCCCGATGACCCTCGTCTCCGTCTCGACAGTTTTAATAAATTATCCCCAGACAACGCGTTTGTCCTCGTAAGAAAGCAGCAGCTGTGTACTTTTATACCTTAATACATATTTTCAATAAGTTACCCGTGGCATAAAAAAATAAAACATCTATACGCGGATGTTTTCAGAAAGTCTAGCAGTTACATACAGCAAATTCCAGGCAAAACGCTCCGTTAGGAGAGAAACTCCCTACAAGTTACGGATGACAGCGAATTGGAGGAAATACTAACAACTGCACTTCGAAGTACCACTGAAACACAAACCGTCTTTTATGTGCACTTTCGGGACTTTTTAAATAAGTGCAAAGAGTCGCAGAAGATAATTAAAAACACAGTTCTGCAGACGCACGGCGCAGGCAAGAGGCTCGTAAGTGTTTTGGTTTGCGGGGTTTGGTAACTATGCTCATCTGACGTATCAACACAAAACAAGACAAAAGGCCTCTCGACTATCAAACCACACGCTACCGTTATCCGATAAATGCGATCTAAGCACACGGAAGCATCGCTAACACACGTTATGTCGTATGACTGTTAGCTCTTTTAAACTGAAACTGCATGATATGCTAAAAGGCTAATTAGCCATCCAGCCGCGAGACTCACCTAAATCACCGTGGCGCTTCGAATTTTCAAAACTCTGGGCTGTTTTCCCATTGGTCGCCATTTACGTCACCGCGACAACACAGGAAAAACGCCCATTGGACACGCCCGGAGGTGGAAACGGGCGAGGCAGTACGCACTTTCCGCCGCTAGATGACAGTGTTGACGAAGGTATCTCTGTTTTTGTCTCAATAAAGGGGTTAGGCAAGGTTGGAGGTTATCATCATGCCTATTGGACTTGTGTGGAGAACATATAATGAAAAAAGCTAGACTGGAGGAGGACAACAGCACTCTCAACCCTAGACTCTACACTTATAGGGAAAGTGGTGTACAACTAAATGTGACCATGGGAAAGGCCGCTAACTCCACTGTTGACAGTAAAGATAGATATAGACCATTTTATTTCCTTTGAACAATCAAAGAGCACAGCTCCTTCCTCACTACCAACCCTTCTGTATATTCTCCCCCTTTCCCTAAACAGACCTTACCACTCTAGAGGTATTTGCCTGCACGCCACCTTCCCCGTTATACAAAAAACGTGATTAGGATGTTCTAATAAAATAAATAACTGATATCTTTTATTATAAACATTTATTGCTTGAAATGCATATACATTGCACTGATAGTTTCTGTCACAAAACAGCAGACTTTTACATGTAATTTACTCTTCAGAGCCACTTATATATAAATATCTGTACAAATGATGAAGTGGATCGCCATGACGTCAGGAAGCCTTTGACTGCTTCCTGCCTATCCTCCGGTCATGCTTTCTGATGATGTCGAGGAGGTTGCCCTCGGTAACCGCCCCGCCTTCGCCTCGCCTGTCCTTCTGCTTGGCTCGCCTCTGCTGCTCGTGGAGGTGTGGAGAGTTGAGCAGCTGCGGCGGCAGCAGGGAGCCTGTGGGCTGCACTCGCTTCACCAGCTCTAGGAAGAGGCGCTTGTTGTTGTTGTTCACCAACGTAATGGCGGTTCCCCGGTGACCCAGCCTACCGGCCCTGCCGACCTGGGCGCGGGGATACAGCCTCGTTAATTACTGACCCCCTCCCGCAAAACCGTTAAAGTGTCAGAGGAATGGAGGCTGATGAAAAGAGTAATAAGTCACACTGCAATCTCAATAAACATGGCTGTTGAAATTGAAATGGTAACGAACAAATGAGGAAGGATTCACAGACCTGATGAACATACTCATCCATATTAGCGGGCATGTCGAAGTTCACAACCAGTTTCACATTGACTAGGTCGAGACCTCTTCCCAGTACCCCAGTACTGACCACCACTTCGAATTCCCCCTCAAGCAAACCCTGCAAACAATAACCTTGTTAACAGAAGCATTTTGCCTTCACAGCTATATCAAGCTTTCACAAAATTAATTAATGTGTTTTGAATACATGTATGAGTAAAAGGGAAAAATATGCATAGTGACTGACATAGCCGGTTAAGTCCAGCCTTGTATCCAGGGAGAGCCTCGGCACTGTTTTAATTTAGGAAGGTATTGCTCATGTTCCCTGAGGGAGGCTCCTAGTAACGCATTACAGAGCAACGCACCTTCAGTATCCTGTTTCGCTCACACTGCGACTTGTCAGAGTGTATGGCCACCGTGTTGAGACCCATGACCTTGTGCACGGCCTCGCAGAGCAGGTCCGCCCCCAGCCTGCAGCCCACGAACACCAGCACTGGCGGGCAGTACAGCTTGGCGTCCTGCAGGGCAGAGACAGGCCTGCTGTCATGCCTCGCGAGGGCAGAAACAAGCCGGTTTTCCTTTCGTTTGCCTGGGGACTGGCTAAAAGGCAACCAGGTTACGTGTGACTCTTTTTGGTTTCCCAAGCAATAACAGGGAAGCAGGAATTGATATTCTGAAGAGTTCAGAGGAGATCAGAGGCACAGAGGCTTTTTAGCATGCTCAGCAACTTCAGCAGGGAAAAACATCTGTCCATTACGAGTAGGAGTGGTAGAAAAAAGTAATCCCATTTAAATAACACCTTTAGGCGACTCTATTGTGAAAGGTGCTATGTAAAAAATAAGTTGAATTGAACTGAACTGAAATATCTGACTAATTTTACAGACACTGTAAATATCATGACCGTGTAGTGGGTAACCAGTGATGGAAGATCATTGTAGCCTAATTCTGAACTACAAAACAGGATCGATCAGGAAGAAACAACCATCCCCATAGAAGCACCTAAAAACTCACCACCCCTAAAAATCAGTCACTGGCAGCTAAATATTATGTTTAAATATAAAAGCCAAAAAAACGTATATTTTTCATTTTACTTTCTAAACAGGCCACTTGCCATAAGAACCCTTATGTTAAAAAATAGCAGTAATAAAAAATGCAAATAGCACATATTCCTGACGCAGATCCTTAAATATCAGACCATGTATCAGAGATTGAAAAGCACCTAAAGTAAACGATTCTTGTTTTTCCTATGTTGTTGTTCCAGTGTTGTTCAGCATAGCATATGGCTAACAGTATTATAAAGACACAAATATTTACGTTTAAAATTTCAAAAAGCTTCTTTTTCTTTGACGGTTCCTCCACCCAAAGGACGATCTGGCGCACGTCGGTGCAGGGCTGGTTCCTCTCGCCGACGGTGATTCGCACAGGTTCACGGGTCAGCCGAATGGCCAGCTGCTCTGTGCCCGGCGGGATGGTGGCGGAAACAAAGAGCGTCTGACGCTCCTCTGGAACTATCTCCAGGACGTCGAGGACTTGTTGCTGGAAGCCCATCTTCAGCATGGTGTCAGCCTGCAAGGAAAAGTGCTTTTGTCCTGCATCTTCCTCATGAGGCAGAGAACACGCACGGAACCCGGAAGCTGCTTACCTCGTCTATCACCACCATCCTCACGTCACCCAGCTGAACACCCCCCTGCTTTAGGATCTCCAGCAGTCGCCCGGGGGTTGCTATTATCAACTTGGGTGGAAGGGGGAGGGGAGAAGCTGTGACTATATGCAAGCCTGCTATTTTACAGTACATTGTCAGTTCTACTGCACGGATGTCCATTTGGTCTCCATCACTAAGTAAACAGCTTTCATCGTGATCCATAGTAAATCAGTAATGAAATCCTGCTCCTTAATGAGGGACAGGAACCAGTCTAGTGTGTAAATTTACTTTAACACAATTTTCACAAGCAAGTTTTTCACAAGGCTCTTTTCACTAACCCAAAATAGGAAAACCCCCAAAACAGCATTACTGCAAAAACTGGATACACGTCCATTCAAAAATAATCAAGCAGCGTCGACTTGCTATGAAATGTCAAGCAACTGTATGTGTCATGTAATTGTAATTTTATGAAAATGTGCTGGCATCCCATCCAAGCCTCGTCCCACTTGGGGTCCAAGCTCCGTATATTCAGGGTCCCGCTGCCCCCCGTACCTTAATGTTCTGCTTCAGCCGGTGGAGCTGGGGGGGAAGGGGCATCCCCCCCACCAACAGGGCCGTCCTCATTTGGGGCAGCCCCATTACCAGCTCCTTTGCCTGCCGCTCGATCTGGATCGCCAGCTCTCGGGTTGGAGTCAGAACGAGCCCCATCGGGCCATATGTGGTACCCACTGGGCTCTGTGGAAAAACACACAAGGTACCGGGCGTGAAACAGTGACGTTCCTCAGTAACAATCACAAAACGAGGACATATAGGTGTAAATCCCTACCCATAGCATATGTGAATATCCCTGGAAAAACCAGTATGTTTGTCCCGATTATGTACCTAGACTTAATAAGGATGTTTCAAACAGGTGACAAAACTGACACTAAACTTTGACATTTAAAATGTTTACATGATGAGACAGTTACTGATGAAGAGTAATATACATCTGATATTGCTAGTAGAGCATGTAACATGTTAAGGAGGTAGAAATGCTAACAGAGGCTTAGAACATATTCCATGTGTCTGAACACCTGATCGCAAAGGCAGCCCCATAAAAACCAGGGGTCAGCAGGTGCCTTGGCCCTCCCAGTTTTGCCAGTGAAACCTGCTTTACCTGCAAGGTGCGAGCCACCATGGGCAGCAGGAAGGCGGCAGTTTTCCCAGAGCCCGTGTCGGCGCTGCCGATGGCGTCGCGGCCCAGGAGTGCCACCGGGAGCATTTGCATCTGAACGGGAGTGGGTGCTTCATAGCCTGCCCTTTTCAGATTGGCACAGAGGGCCGACGGGAAGCCACAGTGCTCAAACTCAATAATGGGCCGGCAGACGAGCTGGCCCTCTGTTACAATCCCCAGATCCTGCTTCACTCTGAGCACCTGCTCGTCTGTCAGACTGGAAATGAAAGGGTCCTCTCTATAGACGTATCCCTGCTTCTGGTCCACAGCATTCCCAAACGTGGGAGAGTCTACATCAATCGGCATTAAAGGAAAAGTCTTTTCCCATTCAGTTACATCAGGAGTTCCCTTTGGTCCCAAACCCATGCGGGCCAGGTGACTGGCCTTGCACTCAAGACTACACACATCATTGTCAGTTTTGTCGCAGATGTACTCTCCATATCGGCCGCACATGACGCACACGGGCTCCCCCGGTTCAGGCCATCTCTGGCTCTTTTTAAAAGACTTCACTGGTTCATCCTCGTCCTGGTCCCCGTCGCCACTCTCTGTGCTGTGCTCTCCTTGTAAGAGGTCCTGCTTTTGATCGTTAAGATCCTCCGACCGATGCTCCGGCGACTGTGAGGTGCAAAACTCTTCAGGAGGTTTCGGGGGGGATTTATTTTCCAAGACCTCATCATTTATTCGCTCTGGGATCACCTTACATTTCTTTGTGACTTGACCTCGACTTTCAGATGGTCTTTTCACTTTAAGTGATCTTGGCATAAACATGTTCGCTCTGAAATCAACGGAAACAAAAGAACATTTCATGAAATGCAGAATGATCCTTTTGCCTTCACAAAACTTCTTACAAACACGCACCAGTGTGCAATTATATTTTACGGAAAGTATTTCTGTAATATAAATATACAATATAAAGTATATTCAATTGTGATGTCTTAACAATATCACTACTCAGTTGTTACTCACGTGTTGCTGGAAATCCGATAATTTTGATATGTTCAGCGACTACCTGATTTGCATGGAAAAATGAAATGCACACTTTCAAATGCTATGTTACAACTGGACACAAAACACTTAAAATTCAGCAAAATTTCAACACATCTCTATCATCGAATTCTACAGTGTGTTTAGCTGTCGTCTAATGATGATGTAATGATAACTGGCATTGTGGGTATTGGAGTTTAGGAACATTCAGAACGGATGTAGACATGTAAAAGGTTGCTTGAATTATATTTTAGCATTTTTTTATTCAGTTGAAACAAACGCAAATGTACTTTTTACATTTTCAGTTATTTAAGCGGTTTCAGGAAAAAAGTAACCGGAAAATATATTAATTAATATTATATACATATTATATTTTCATTAAAGAAATCCTAATATTTTAGGTTTTAATGGGGACATCTGTGATTCACATGAGGTATAATTCTTATTCTGTAATAAGTATGTAATAAATCATTATTTTAATAATTGGAAAAACATTTAAGCAAATTCTATATATGAAACAGAAATGGGTCAGAGGATATGAAGTCAAATATATGCAATGCTACAAATAAAATTCCCATGTTTTAAATTCATTATCTGGTTACACTACTGACCAAATAAGAGCTTTGACTTACTTGGCTTGGGGGGGTTGCGCATGCGCAAAACGCTGGCTTTCTATTAGTGCGGCAGGAAAAAACCGCAGCCAGCAGAGATTGAATGTGTGCTGGGGACCGTAAAAGGACATTATTAAATGTGGGATTAGAAACCATCAGTGAATCGATTTCGGATTAAAGGGCACAGATTATGGAGACGCTTTTGCTGTTGTGCGGGAAGCTGAGATGCGCGTTTTTTTGGTAGACCTGCAATCGCCCTGGTCTTTTCGGCATTTGACGGCAATGCCAGAGAATGGATGAAAATTTCAAGCGGGCATAGCGCAGTTGACTTTGTTTTCCTATCCGGATTTACATCAAAAGCAAATGCGACTGATTGCCGTAGTTCTCAGAAACGTTGCATAATAATCTATATTAGGTACCAGTCGGCAAGGACGAGCAAATCCTTAATTTCAAAGAAGCACAAACAAGCAAATTTATTGCACTAAATTCCTTCGGTGGGATGTCATCGGTTTTCATTCCCTGACTGTCAAGCCGCCGATTTCGGAAGACTTGAGAAAATCTTTATTGTATAAAAATATATCCTACTATGGGTGATGCAGCAGAATCCAGGGAAACCAAAAAGACATTTATTGTTCCGGCGATAAAGCCATTTGATCATTATGACTTTGGCAGGGCTAAGATCTGCTGTAGTCTGACATGGCTGGTGGCAAAAGCATATGGGGCAGGTAGGTGGCGTCTTTTCTTATTTTATTTTGACATCATCTATATATGGGATTATGTTTTTGAATAACTCACTGTAACATCTCGATTATGTTTAACAAAACTTATGCCGGTTTGAGCTTGGTGTCAAAGGACACTGAAGAAGAATCGTCTTTAAAGTTGCTAAAGATCAAAGCCCCAGTTAAGTTTTTGTGTTTGTGAAGTAGTTGTGGTTTTTATGTATTAGGAATTCACCATTTTGAGCAGACATATTCTGCCAAAAATCTGTCGGTGAATTGTGGAACTTGGCACCGATTTGAGAACGGCGCTCGGGAAATGTTACCAGTTTATCTTGTCTTTTCTTTTCGTTCCTTCTTTCTTTCCTTTTTTTAAATAAATTCCTGCAATAATTGTATAATAATTGTATGATTATTTAATCTGAGGTGCGTTTAGGATTTTAATGGGGACAGTCAATCAGGTCCTGTCCTCCCTCCCGTAACGGAAGGGACACTTTTTTTTTTTACCTGAGAGGGTGTGATCGTCGGATTCTATCTAAGCAATAAATAATCGTCTCTAATAACGCTCGCTTTTATTGTTTAGAAATAACTATTCAGGCTGCAAAACTGTATCATACTTAATAAATAGATATGTAGCAGGATAGTAGTAAAGTAACCATTACTTGGATGTGATGAAAGCATATTGGCCACTTAATTTATGATGGTTTGAATTACTGAATGATACACATCAGTCGATAGTCTAGATAAATATGTTTAGTGTGTGTCTAAAGAACACATTTTGTTTTACTGGTAACCACTATGAACACATATAATCTTAATGCATGCCGAGTCTTTTTTTGATTCAGGAAGACTGAATTATTCATCCCTTTGAAAATGGGTTGCTACCAGAACAGCATTAAAATGGCTGTTTTTGGCTTAAATGCAGTTGGGCTACAGTTGAACATTGATTTTATTGTCTTGTGGCTTTGCAGCAAGAACCATTGTTACAGCCTGCAGGTAAAAATAAAACTATTGTATTGAAAGCTTGTTACCTCCATCCACTCTGTCCAGGGTGCCACTTCTCTCTCTCTCTCTCTTGCTTACATGAGATTGACAACAAATGCAACAATCCTCTATCCGTTTTGCCCTAGTGGTGAAATGAAAAATGGTTCCCCACTGTTAGGATAAAAGGTCAAATGCAGTGTCTGTCCTGCTTAACTGTTCTTCTTAGAGTTTTTCTCTGATTTCTTTGAAGAAGAAGACAGTTTGTGACAGTTGTGGCAAAAACATAATCATTAAAGTAAGTTTTCCCCCCCCACTCCTCTTTCTGTCTTTTCGTCTACGCAGTCTGGAGTAAGTAGATCCAGATGTCTACACTGTTAGATGGGTCTTGGATTGAGGAAGGACGTTTTTCCAGAGTTGTGTGAAGAGACACATACTTTGGAGAGTAGCTGGATATTATGCGCTATTTACTTCTGTGATGCATGTTGCCATGCTACATCAAGACATTTGGGAAGCCTGTCTCTTTGTCTTATGCATTTAAGTATAGACCATTACATTTCAGATCTCCAAAGCCTCTTTTATTTGCCTGCAGTCAACCTTTTAATATAGTCTATAAAGGGCTTATCTAGAACAAGCTACAAAAGATTTTGCTTTCATGGTGAAATGTTTGGAGTTTGCTGAGCCGAGCACGCGGAATGAATCGAGCTCCCTCTGTAATGTTTGAGGCATCAATGGGATATTTTTGTAGCAGTCTTTCCATTCAGTTGTGTTTTCCTGTGGAAGCCACTTCCTGATGGCTTCCCCAATGACGACGGACAATAGCAGAGATCTTCCACAAAGGAGCTTTTGACTAACTTTGTGGCTTCTCTGTCTTCAGTGTAATTTTTTTGCCTTGAAGTATGTTGATTTTCAGAGGTGGGGGAAGCTCATCCAGAGTGAAAAACCTTAGAAACACACCCGTGTGTCTTTGTGTTTCATCTTGTGTTTCTCTTACTGCGCCTTGTGGCTTCATTGGATAATTGTACGTCTGTCTGTGACCCTTTAGAGATCGAAGCCTCTTCATTGTGTGTCTTCTATTAATCTTACATCCCATGTAACAGATTTCAAGTCCGTTAGGTGTGTTGTAAGACCAATGCTGAACAAATGATTTCTTTTGTTACTTATTCAAGGACAGATTATTTATTAGTATGTAAATTATATGCCTTGCATCTAAGATGTGCTTTATACTGTTAAGCCACAAAAAAAGCCATCCATCCATCCATCCATCCATCCATTTTCTATAACTGCTTATCCTCCTCAGGGTCGCGGGGGGTCTGGAGAATTAGCCACAAAAAAAAAATCTTTCAGTATAAACCCAGTATTTATGCTGAGAAAACATGGAATTTCCCTTCAGACAGTCCCTGGTGTGTGCTACCTATAATTCAAAGTTTCGATCGGGTCTGGTAATTCAGGTATAAGCCCCAACCAGGCCCAATAATTTTGTCCTCAACCTCTCCTAAGTGAGGCACCATTGGAGGTGGGAACCTTATCTGCCCTGGTAAACACTCACGAGCTCCTGCTTGTGTTACGATATGCATTGAGTACTAAATACAGGAATGGATACTATTAAATGGGGTGATGTGTATATCAACTAATGTGTGATGCTAACTAAAATTTCATTAAACAACATATCTATAATGTTGAAATCACAGTTAAAAAGGCAGAAATTAACAAAGTAGGAATATGTACAGAATCATTTGCTAGTGAGAGATCAGTTAAAGTAAAGACCATTGTGCAGAAACTGAGGTAATTGGCTTCCTTCCAAGCCCGGCTCTCACCGGGAGATACTCACCCTGCCAATAAAATGGATGACAGCGCAGACAGAGTCTTATCAGCAGAAAATGTTTCTTTCTGTGTCATTTTAATGGTCTTCGTCTTAAATGACATCTTAAGCCCCAGTCAAAGTTTCATTACTTAAGGGGATATTAAGAATTCAGTGCCAGAGATTTGTATTTTCAGATATGTCTTTTATGATCTCAGGGTGCTGGAGGTGTCAGCTTTGAAAGGCAGAACTGCGGTAAACAGTCGTTAAGAATGAAGTAACTCACCATCTCCTCCCCAAAGATCAATTTTCATTCCTCCCTCCATCTTGCTTTATTGAGGAGTGCAATTGTGAATTATTGACTGATACTAGTTGCTTCCCCCCCACCCCCCACTCCTGTGATCAGGCTTCATCTCCCCCACTGCAAGGGAAGGCAGAGATAATTCTGGAGCCGCGGTTGCTGGTGATAAATTGATTGGGCTTGATTTCATGGTTTCCGTGGCAACACGTTTCCACCCATGGATGGTTATGTGGGCCGGTCAGCTGTTATCTTGGTAGTATTTTTGGCGTAAATCATTGTCTCGAAGGGTATTTTTATCTTCCCTCTAATGTCTAATGCTGCAACGCAGTCTCCACTTACAACACGTGGATATGATGGCAGTTTTGTATATGCTAATTAAGACATGTTGGGTTTAATTAGACTTTTGTGTTAATTGAACTTTGCAGTATTCAGATTTTTTTAAACCTTTAAAATGAGGAAGGAAAGTCATTGACTCTAGATGATGTCGTCTTTAATATTTTTCTTTCTGGCTTGTTTGGATGGTTCAAGATTCTTGTCACAAACTTGCCCTGTCACATCTAGAATAAGTGATGTAGAGCAACATAAAAATCTGCACGGACAGAATGAAATATCCTGAGCCCACAGCAAGACATCTGTCTGCTCAGTCGTGGCATATTCTGCTTAACTTAACAAGAAAACTGTGCTGAAAAAACAAACCATTCGGTTTTATGACAGTTTAACTTCTCAGTGTGAACACAGGAGCCTTAAAACTATATAGGGCAGCGGTGGGTAAAGCCTGATCCCGGAGTACCAGTGTCCAGCAGGTTTTCTATCCTACTTTGTCTCCGACGAACCAGACCTGATCTGGTAGGATATAAAGCCTCCTGGATACCAGCAGTCCAGGATCAGGCTTGCTTACCCCTGATATAGGTATGTGTATCACACGGTTTTAATACCAAGCAGTAAGGAATTGTATTGCATAAGGCTCTACATATTGCATAAGACCTTAAATGTGCATGCAGCTGGAACAGCATAGAATGCATTGCAGCAATTTATAATCACTTGGCCATTTTGTCACATTTGACTGTTTATCTGTGTTGATTTGGGAAACTCTCTTGGTGTCAATTCAAACGAGATTGACTATTTTTCCAAAGGGGATGTAGAGAACACTTGATGATTTGAAAGTCCTGTTTCCCATGAAAACGCTAATATTCTATTACCTTTGCATCCTGTTAGCAGTCGGCAGAGTAAATGCTGTATTGTCAGGCATTACGATAAGAGATTTCATGTTTGTAAATGGGTTATCTCATGCTCTTACTGAGTGGAGCTCATGGGTAAAGTTATTTTGTGCCAGGATCATTGCTTTCATTAAGGCAATTTTGCTGAAATAATTCACGAGTCTGCGCAGCTCACAGGTGTACCCATCTTCTGTACCCATTTATGCAGGTGGATATTCCGGTCAAGTCAAGCCATCTGGGCTTTTGTCATACAGGCCATGTACAGGTATACGGGGGGGCACCCCATGACATCACCCCAGGACTCCAGCGCAATGAATACATAGATAAATGAATAGGTAGATAAATAATAAGTTAGTGATCAGTGGCATTCGAGTTCAGTTCCCCTTAATCAAAGGTACAACAGTGCTGCAGCTGGGATTCCACTGGCGAGCTTTGGGTTATTAGCTGAGGTAACAGCAGCTAGCTGTGTGTGTCGGTGCTGCTGGCCGCGTATCACATACCGCCTTCTACACCCCGTTTCCAGACAGCATCCCGGCCGACATGAAGGAGCCCTTCTACACGGACCAGTACGAGCAGGAGCACATGAAGCCGGCCGTGGTGGAGCTGCTGTTGTCGGCGGAGCTTCACTGCCGCGCGGGGAGCCTGATCCTGAGGAGCGACGCCGCCAAGCCACTTCTGGGTCACGACGCCGTCATCCGCGCGCTGGCACAGAGGGGCCTCTACGTCACCGACCAGGAGCGGCTCGTCACCGAGCGCGACCTGCGCAAGAAGCCCATCCAGCTGGTGAGTTGAGCGGAGGGGAGGACCAGGGCGGGGAGCAAACCCACAACCTCCTGGTGCGACACTCAGTGCTGCTCGCTCAGACGCTCTTTATATGTTTGCTCTTTGTGAACTCTTTGCTTTTTTTTATTGCAGCTGCGATTCCCTGTAATGTTCTTTCTCTGCCTTTTGAGGATGTAAATATCTTGCGTCTGTAGTAGTAAATCCAGGATTAGTACACGTCGCTGGTTAAGAAGTTGGCAGGATTTAGTAAAGTTCTTAAACAAAAGCATTCCTGTGTGACTGACAAACATGGTGCTGGTTGAAAACCGTTACTTGATCACTTTGGAGTAAAGTTACTGTATTTGAAGCAAGTGTTAGCTGTTTCTCAGAGCTGGAATTTTTGGAATGTATTATGGGTTAATTTAATTCAGAAATTTCTCACTGTGGCAGGTATCACACAAGGGCTTTTTGTTTACACGTAAGCCCAGTTGCCATATTAAAAATATGTCCATGTGGTAACTACAGGCTTTTACGTGTGTGTGGTTTAAGTTCCGGCAACAAAAGAAGTCATAATAAATGGGAGACCTTTTAATAATATTCCTGTTTGAGATTGTTCATTGTACAACATATCCTGAGCCAATGTATGCAAAGTGAAATTAAAGGTGAAACATAAATTTTTTAAACATTTGAACATTGAATTTTGCATTTGGAGCACAATAGTGGGTCTGTTTTGGGGATCTGGATTTCATCCTACAAACCTTTTGCTCACGAGAATAAAATATTTGACCGTAATTCTAAGTGCTGCTTGCGTTTTACCGATATATCCCAGTATCTGGGAGGTTTATGGTTTTGGGAGCTGTTCCTATTGCGCTAAGATTTACTGGACCAATTACGCCGAGTGAAAAATGCTGGAAGAGGTTTTCTTGGAGTTTGCTAAACAGCTTAATATATGCCTTGCATTTAGGAATTGAGCCTTATAATAACAATGGATGGTTATGTTCTCAGTACCACAGGAAGTAATTGTATAGTATGTGGTTATACTAGAATAAGATGCCTGGAGAATATTGAAAGTAAAATTATTTGCCTGCAGCTTAAAATGAACATGCCACATTTAACTCTTGCTACGGATACAGTTTTATTAGTGGTCTGTGGATCATTATTGTGTTTTATAAGGAGAAAATAATCATTGCAGCATTGTAAACCCCCTGTTTGGATGGCTGTTTTGGGGGTAAAGATACTATATTGATAGATTAGCCCCCCACAAGGTCGCAGGAGTGAGCTGGCAAAGATTTTTGGACGTATGGATGCTGGCTACTTGCATTATTTAAGAATGGCATGCATGTCATGTTTCTGTTGGGTTAAGATTCTTTTTATTTTGTGAATGAACAGAAGAATTGTATATTACTCTCATTGTACCGAAAGCCACACGATCGCGAGTGGTGTGTTTTAAGTACACGGTCTGAGTTGGATTTTCTCACTTTTCGGGGGGTTCTGTGTATATAGACGGCCATGTGATTTTGATCTTGTTTGGTATAATGCTGAAAAACAAAGAACAAAAGCAAGCCGTGATGATTATGTAAAGCCTTTCCAGCAGACATCTGAGTCTGCTAGATGTTTTTGTTGTGTTTTAAAGATGCAGTACTTTTGCATTTGTGCATAGATTGTACAGTGGTACAGGGTTTAACGTATTGCAGTAACGTGTCTGCCAGAACATACAAGTAAGAACTTTCAGTACTTCTGGAGCATTTAGGATTAAGAGCCTTGTTCAAGGGCCAATGGCGATATGAGTATTCCGCCTATGACAGGATTCAAACCAACGACCTTCCGGACACAGGCACAAATCCCTAAACCACTGAGCTACACACTTTCCAGCAAGCAGTGAGCAGAGGTGGAAAGTTCTGGTCCAGAAAGTACCAATTCAGACCAAGGTTTTGTCTCAACCAGTCAGTTGAGTACAGGGTGAGTGTGACTATACCCAGCTGGGTGGTTGAAACAAAACTTTGGTCTGGATTTGTTCTTTCTGGACCTGAACTTTCCACCTCTAGTACAAAGTCAAGAACAGTTGGATCTATGAGTAAGTAATAACATGGAAACAATGCCGCTCTGTAGACACTTAGCTTCTTGGTCCATGGCATATACCTTCTCCTCTCCATATCTTCAGCATGAAATATGCATGAATTCCTGTTAGGACTTCTGTCACATTTCTGTTCATTCCTAAATAGGCCAATTAAGCAATTTTCCAACCATGAAGGTAAAAGTAGGTTGAGCCTCTTAAATCATATAGTCCAGAAAAGGAAAATGTTTAGGGAAATGAGGCAGATTTAAGGATACAGTCCTGTAATCGATTGTGTTTCTCTGTAATCGTTCCTCAATTGAGCCCCAAGCATTACTAAGGCTATTTTGGGAGTGTAAAGTTTTTGGGAATCTGTCCTGGTTTTTAGAGCAGAACATCTGGAGGTCTTTTTTTTTTTTATCAGAACTGGTGCATCTCCCTGGCCGGGCTCTTCAGTGCACATGCTTGTTAGGGAAAGCATTATCCTGACCAACTGGTACCTGTTACTCCCACCTGCTAGGCTTACCACAGTGTAATATTTAAACAGTTATTTTAAGTTGCCTTGTAGAGATTTTTACTTGAGTATAATCCAGTAATTGAACATGCTGAATGTACAGTCAGTGGCTAAGGTTTTAGACGCTTTGTGGTTTTCGAAGGATAAAGTCAATCCTCAGGACATGACAAAATTGACAGTAATTATGCTTCTTAATTGAGTAGGTTTCAGGGTGCTGGATGTCTGAAGGCTCTTACTCAGGCTTGTTTGGCCTTACAGTACAAAAGGTAACCCCGTTCAAATTGTAGACCTCTGTTTTCTAGGAGTATGCTGCCACAGATGAAGGACATCTATCACAGTCTGGCATTCAGACTTTTAATAAAGCTCTTAGAATCATAAACTGCCTCACGGTACGTGAAAGTGATATGAATAAAGAAAGAAAGAGAGAGATGAAATTACTTGAAATATCCCATTGCCAAATAGTACTCATTATCTACGCTGTAGGTAAAGAGGGAGATCCCTGGTACATCTTTGTTCTCAAACATCCATGTACCCCCAATGGTACAAAAATGTTCCTCAGCATCCATTTAAATACCTACAGCTAGGGTACAATTGGCAGACACTTTAGGGTAGAACCCCAATGACCCTCAAAGGTACAAATAAGTAATTGCTACTCTGACTGTACCAATAGTGTGTCAAACAAGTTGATGGTTGTGCTGCAAGTTGTAAACAGGCAAAGCAGTGCCAACAAGTGCAGTAATGATTATTGCGATATATCGTGCAGCTCTGCTCCTACCCAGTAAATAGAACATGAGTAGGCATGTAGCTGGATGTAGTTTGGTGTGCTTGTCAAATAAGAGGCATGGATAGAGACTGATTCTTCACCTGCTTCTATGTGTGTGTGTCAGGGGTAGGAATTCCCATACATTCCCGATAATTCCCATGGAAAGTTTCCAATTTGGAATATTTCCAAATTTCCCCAGCTTAACTTCCCATGGAATGGAACGTTTCTGGAAACTTTCCAGAAATTTACTGCCCCTTTGCAACTCCAGTTGGGTGTGTGTTCACGAAATGAACGATGGCATTCATTTTGCTGAACAAAGACGTGATGATACAGTTTTTCACTTGCTATTGGCTGGTCTCCAGACAAATGTAATGTCTGTAGTAAGAGAAGGTGGCTGTGGTGTCTTGGAGGTCGGCCTCTATGTGTAGAAGACATTTGGAAGCAGCATTGAAGAGTAATGCTCCTTCTTAATCCTCCGTACATACCTATGTAAGGGAGCACTGATCATCCGATCTCTTTCGCTAGCAGTAGGTAGAAAACCCTCGCTCTTGAAAGCACCGAAAGGCAGACAAAGCTCCAAGCTCGACCTGCCGGATCCGCCCTACAACTGAGCGCTTGCTGGAGCACCTTAAAGGGTGTATCCGCAGGGACAAGCTTGCACTTGCGGACACAACTGCTGTGCTTTTGAATGAAAGCCTCCTCTGAGGCTGAAGCACATTGAGCGTGTGCTGAGTGTGGCAGGAGAAATCCTTTTTTTGTTTGATGACCACTGAATTTTCTCTATCTAGAAATTTCTCATTCTAGAGGAAGGCAAGGTTTGGAAGTTTCTTTTCCGTGGTACCATAGAAATGATTAGGTTGAACCAATTCATTTGTTGACCATTTCCTGACCATATGATATTTATATAAGCCCCCCTGAGGCACATTAAATGAACTTTTTCTCATGTTTTCATAATTCATATTTGGATAATGAGCACTACCTGCTTTTACTGTACTGCGGGCAGTGACTAACAAGGGAATGTACGTGCTCCATTGGCCAGCCTCTTTCAGGTGCTCATTCACCAGAAAATGTTGCCTTAGTAGAAAGTTCTTGATGTGTTAAGACTTGCATTGGATTGTGTAGTTAGTAAATGGTGCAGCATTGCAGATCTGGTCCTCTTTGTAATTCTATGCACAGATTCAAATATAAATTGTTTGTTTTTCGTTACAAGGGTAGTATTTAGGGGCGGTGTGTGGCTCAGCGGGTTAGTACTCTGTGTCTGTAATCTCATAGTCGGCAGAATGATTTCACCGTTGGGCTCTTGAGCAATTTCTCCAGGGACTGGTTGACCCTGCTCTCTCAAAGATGTCACCATCTCAAAGATGTCACCACCTCAAACATACAACTATCTTTAACTTGAGCCAAAAACATTAACTTAATTCTTAAAAATGTTCAGTCTGAGTGCCGAGGTTAAAGGCAAGAAAAAAAAATGTTGACAAACCACCTGGTGTTTTTAATAAAGATGTTAATATGGAGCATTTTTCAATAAATTATACAGCAGTACAAGTTCCCTAGACACTAAGAAAGAAATACAGTTACCTGTCACAGGCACTATAAAATACATCAGCGTAAAACAATCAGCGTCTGACACACAGATTATGTCGAAACATCCTGAATAATACATACACATCTGTTTTTATAATAAACGCAGAACAGATCTGTAATCCTCATGGATCCTGGACATGTTCCATAGGCTCAGATGTATAATTCACGCTGTTATAAAGTACAGAATGGCCACTAGTCCCCACCCTTATACATAACATAGTGGCATAAGCTCATAACTGGAAGGTATTTGTTTCAAGTTGTTTCAGGATTTCCTTCCATTTCAATAAGAATAGCACCTCATGGCAGGCAGTACAGCCTTATAGTGACTGCATCAGCTCCAAAAGCAGGCGGATTCATTGTGAATGAACCAGTACTCCACCTACTGTAAAGCTGTGTGGCAAATGGCACTGATGAGTTTATGCAAACTACTTTCCTTTTCATTATAGTCTCATCAGGTCTGCAGCCTTTTCAAAGAGCTTCAGTCTTTGATGATCCTGTGTTACGCAATTTTTAGCCTCCGCCGTTACGCCTAACAGCAACTTGTTTACATGCTTACTTGTTCTCCTGAAGACACGCTGGTGTTTCCCGCTGCTTTGGTGCACGCTGATCCACCGCATCGCCTGGGCTCGGAGCGTGATGGAACCGGAGAGCAGCTCCACCCCCCAATCTGCCTCTGGGAGCAGCTAGTGCCCGTATCTCATCCACCCCCCCCTGCACAGAACGTCTCTGTCACCATGGTTACTCGCTGTTCTTGTGACGGGTGGGGGATGGAGCGCAGGATCTTGTTTTCGTGGTTGTGTTTCTGAGGATTCCTTAAAAGCGTGTTGTTGTTATATACGTCTCGCTCCAGCACCTGCGTGAAGATGGCTTCCTTAATACAGGCTGCATTTAAACATAGTTTATCAATGCTAATGGCTCCCCCGCCATGCCTGAGTAAGGTCCCAATGGAGAAAAATGGAAAATAAATTGAATATTAGATTTTAGTCAGCTGAGTGAGCACTCTTTGCATTCTGTTCTCCAGACATTTTCACCGTGTAAGGATGACACGTTTCAGGGCATTTTAGTCAGTAGCATTGTTTTTTGCATTTTCCATTGCAGAAGCTCTGAGGAAGGAGAGGTTCTCAGTTCCATGTCCTGCTTGTGTTCTGTCTGAGCACAGCAGCTTGTAAAGATGCTGTCTGGCCCCACATGGGATGCTGGGCTCCGGAGGTAAGGGTCTATGGCTGGTCAGCCCCCCAGGCCAACCTGGCAGCAGTGATCCTTAGAGGTGCTGGCCGGTCAGCATGGCCCCTAGACCTCGGTCATCAGCTGGTCATCAGCAGGCTAGAGGGGCAGCTTATGCCAACTTAAACTCGCTTGGTTGATTTCAGTTACTAACAAAAGCCGCCAGTAACCCTAATACCAAGGGTGTGGTTTGGATGGTAGACATCGCAAACAGCATAATCCATTTAAAATGCAGCCTGATAAATGTGTTCATGAAGATGGAATGAAATGAAGCTTCATTTTCCATTCGGAGAGTGTAAGTACAGGTACATTGGAACGCTGCTTTTTCCATACCCCACCTGGCACTCCTTTGAGACACTTACACATCACTGAGGCCAATTTGCTGTGCGTACTGAGCATGAGGAGGAAACGCATACCTAACGAAGACTGTAGTCCTTTATCAGACATCATTTTATCATATGTTATTTCCCTAAACAGTGATAGCCTTATTTTAAATGATGAAATCTCTTAAGTTATTCTATTTTTAAAATTTTTATATTGCATCCGTTCACGATGTTATTGCATGTGTGCCCATTACGATGCCACGACGGACACATACAGGTGAGCGTGAAGCTTTCGGCCTGGGCACACGCTCAGCCACGCATCCTCTGCCCTGGAGCAATTAGTCCTGCTGGAACACTTTCAGCAAGCTGCACAGCAAATATAATGTATGAAAAGTAATTTTCATAATTCCTTATTTTCCCAACCGTGAAATGAGCTGATTTATATTTTTGGAGTCTGTCTTGTGAGACGAGCACCCAAAGTATTGCTAGAAAGGTACTGCGTCTGTTCTGACCTGCAGGTTTATTTTCGCCTGGTTTAATATGAGGGTTTCTCTGGGACTGATCTAATTATGTATGAGATAGTCCAGACATGGAGTAATAGCCTGTCCCTGAAGCACATGCTGATAGATCTCTTCAGTCCAGTGCTAATAGATTCCTCTGCCTGTTCTATTCCACAGCTAGTACAGGTGGAACATAGCAGTGTTTCTGTGGACTTACTAACCTCAAGTCGCCATGAATTTGGTTTTGAGGCAGGGAATCTGCTGCCATAACATCAGCCAACGTTTCCTACCCCAATGAACAAAATCATATTTTGGATTTTATTTTTATGATCATGTATGTTCAAAATGTCAGTGGAAGTATTGCAGTTAATAGGAATGGCTTCCATTTGTTTTTAAAACTCTGTTGTAGGGCTTGAGATATTTTACGCACAGTCGTCTGCATCAGGTTTAAAAAGTCATACATGATTTCCTGGCTTACAGAGCTTGGCTAGCGAGGCTGTATGCATCTTTCAAAGGCTGAGAATCGTGTGCCTCGCTGGCTCAGTGGTTTGGGTTGCGGGCTCGATGCCGGCCTTTCATCTGTTTGTGTTCACCTTGACACTGCATCCTGCATCTGGGTGTCCACTGCTTTGTGTTCTGTTCTTCCTGGGTGGTAAGTGGTTATTGACAACAGATACGTGTTACTTCTTGTGGGAACGAACTTTTTTTGGGGTTTTTTTTTTTTTGTCATGTATGTTTTAGCTGATCGATCCATGTCAGTGTGCAAAATGTCAGTGGAAGTTGGATCAATATCTACATCAGTGAATTACAAGTCTGATAATACTCATCCAGCTAGTATCCAGCAGAAAATCTGTCATGATAAAAATACAATCTACTGGAACTTTTAACAGCTTTTTATGAATTATTTGGTTAAACAGACCATCCATATGTTTTTAATATAACTGAATGGCATGAGCCTGGGGTAGCGCAGTGCTGCATTGGGTAGCACTGTTGCGTCACACCTCCTGTGTGTGTGTGTGTGTGTGTGTGTGTGTGTGTGTGTGTGCGCGCGCGCGCACACATTGTTCGTGTGCAGTGTGGTTTTTTCAGGCACTCCTGTTTCCTCCCACAGTCTAGTGCGGTGAGGTTAATTAGTGTCTCTGCACTACCCATGGTGTATGACTTTGTGGCTGCGTACTTCCCGGGTGTTCGTCTGCTTTGTGCCCCGTGCTGCCTGGGATGAGTTCCAGTCCCCCTTCGACCTTGACCAGGATAAGCGGTTAGGAGGGTGAAGGGCATGTTAACACCTATAAAGACGCTCAGCATGACGTGGGGTGGTATGCGTCTGCACATTCGAGGCGGCACGTTGGTCCATTTCTAATGTCACAGTGAGATTTTCATTTTAGTGCCATTATATTGTTACATTCTACATTGAAAAAAGGGGCTTTGTTTTCCTGCAGACTGTAGCATTTTTTCTTCTAGGCTCAGCATTTTAACTGTTAAGTACAATTTCGTTATGTTTCACTACGACTGCAAGATTTTTTTATAATGGTAACATAATTCCATATATGCGCATAAATTGGATTAACAGAAGCGAAACAATTGTACATACCTGCATACTGTATGCATTCATAATGTAACCCTAACACTGTCATGCTCGATATGCACATATTTGCTTATTACTCTTGTGGATAATCTCACAGTAAATGGATAAATGAGGCAAAGCAAAACAAATTCGCCAAAACCATCAGGCCCGGAGCCTCTTGTTTGGACCCCCCACCCCCCCCCCAACCCCCCCCTTCATGTCACAATAAGTCAGCGTCTCAGCCTGGATAAAGGCTTTTAAAGCACAATGCTCAGAAAGGTCTTCTGTTGCCTGGTAATAGCACTGTCCCTGTTAAGAATGTCCTTACCCTAAATATCCACAAGACAAACAAGTTAAAAACTGCTGAAATAGCGAGTTATTTAATTAAGGAGGAGGGACCCGTAGTGGTGACTGGCTACCTGCCGTCTTTGCGTCTCTCGTTGGCTAAATTACAGGCCCAGCTAGCTGGGGCAGCACCGTGTCATTTGCGGATCGGGGCATAAACGCCCCTGCGTGGGGTGTTTGCTTCTCAGGCTTGTAGGCTGCAATTATGCACCGCTTTGCTTGTATTCTCCTACAGGGGGCGCTGCTTTATTTCTGTTTTTTTCTTTTTTTAAATAGGCGTGAACTCCACACGTCCTCTGTTCGGATGCCATTAATGTCTGCAGTAGGGTGACCACATTATCCATGTCAGGGAAGAAACACTGAAATACTCCACGTTTTACAAACTACTTTAAAAGGGAGAGTTTCCGGTGCGGCTGGACTAAAAGCGTCACGTGTTGTGCATCGTCTTTGTGCTTTTTATGGTTTGTTTCCTCCATTGAAAGACTCGTCCAGCTGTTTCACAGTATCATTAGTGACACATGCATGATTATAGGAGACTGACCAATCAGCACACAGCAAGAACTTCAGGTTTTAAGTGAAATCCAGGTCCTTTTAATTTAGTTTACAAATGCTTTCATTGTTGACATGGATTATTGACATGGACATGGTCACCCCAGTCTGCAGTGTTGAGGTGTTTTTCAATGATTAGGAGCTGCAAATGTAGAGACCCACAAGCTACAGGTAACTTCTCCTAGTACGTCTGGTGCCTGTACCATGTCGAATGGAGGATTTCCAAAAGTAACATGAATATTTCTGGTTAGAATTAGTGCTGAATGCAGATTAAGACATTGGCAGTTGTGTCCGAGTGTCGCGTGTTGAACAGATACCCATTGTTCCGGCACAGTCCTTATACAGAATAACACTCTGTCCTCTGTGCGTGAAGCAGTCACTTAGCAGATGACGCCTCAGCTGCTGCGACAAACACCGCCGCTCGCATTTTCTAGCTGCTTTACATGCATCCATGCCCCATTTTTTTTTTTTTTTACAGTTGACAGTTAGCATTCTGCCTGCGGCCGTGTTTGGCACGCTGAGCTGCTGATTAGGCTCCCTTTGTTCCGTTAGCTGTTCGGGCCTCCGCGGTGGGGGGCGTCGCAGGCTTTAACTCGCATGCTTGCATGTTTCCAGCATGCCCCTTGACACGTGTCACAGCCAAAACAGGGCGTCCCCGTGATTGATGGGGAAAACCCTTGATTGATCGAATTCTGTCCTTTTTGACAGTCCATTCCAAAAGGGATCATGTGGGGAAATCCCCCGTTAGGTTACTTTCAGACAGAGGAGACCCCTCTTCCACTAGTCATGCAACATTTGGTTTACTGCATTAACCGTTACGTTTCTGTCTTACAGCATAAACATTACCTAATCTTGTACCACTGTCCACTAAAATTACAGCACTCTTAACCAAAAGGTCCATTTATTATAGTTTATCGTCTAATATTTAAAATATTTTTGGAACTGTCATCATTCTGTAATAAATGCAGCTTTGATGTACAGTGGCTGTTTCTTGTGTGTGTGTGTGTGTGTGTGTGTGTGTGTGTGTGTGTTTTCTGTTTATTTTGCATGGAATAGTTATACACTATTTCAAGACTTCTAACCACATCCATAAAGATCACTAAGCTAAGAAGGGAATTTGCTTTACAACTGCTATGGGATGAATGCCAGCCCAGGAATGACATGGATGTGGCTGAAATTGAGGCGTGCCAAGCAGATTGGGGAATTTAGTGGTCAGGGAGTCCTTCCCCTAGGAGGAGAGAAGCCGGGTGTCAGTTTTCTAAGCGGGGCTTCCTGTGTTCCAGAGCGCCCACCTGGCCATGATTGACAGTCTGATGATGGCATATACGATGGAGACCGTCAGCGTGGAAAAAGTGGTGTCCTGTGTGCGACAGTACGCGTCCCTGTATCCCGACAGCGATGTGCCCTACGACACGGAGGATGCAGTGACCAGTTGGATTAACAAGGTGAGCCGTCCTTTATTCCACTGTTTTCCAACCCAGGCCTCGGGGACCCACAAATCCACATTTTTGCTCCCTCCCTGCTCCTAATAAGAAGCAAAAACATGTCTGTGGTTCCGGAAAATCACATTTGTTTATGCTTCTGCATTCTTTAGTAGATGTAAATGCTGTAAATGCCAGTAAACTGAAGCCAGTTTCCCTATGTGACCTGATGACAGTTTGGTAATGAGACCCCGAGGGAGTTGGTTTTAATTTCAGACCCCCTCCTCTGTCTTACGACGCCACCCATGGACGGTGCGCCTGGGAGGAAAATGTTGTGTTCACGGTAGAGAGGTCCGCCCTGTGGAAAAATGCCGCGTTTGTTTACACTGGTGTCGCGCACAGTAGTTCAGCTCCACTGGGGCCCTGTGGACCTGCGTGATACGGCGCACGCAGGGCACCACAGCTGTCATTACCAGCGTGCAGCCAAGAGTCCCACATCTACGGGCTGGGCACCGCTGAGTGCGCGGGCTGCTGCTGGAACGGGGCCGGTGGCCGGGTGTCTGCCGACGTCTCGTTCAGCTGGAGGGAGCGATGCTTCGCACAGCGTTCTTTCTGGTTTGCATCCCAGTCCTTGGGACTTCCCAGCTAGTCTGCATTTTTGTTCTGTTCCATCGGCTACATGCTGGAATCGGGTAATCAAGGGCTTTGATTTAGCTGACAAGTTAAATCAGACATATATGTGGTGAAATGGAACAAAAATGTGGACTAGCTGAGACAGGACTGGATGAGAACCATTGCTCTGCACACATCCATCCATTATCCACAAAGATTTATGTAGTGCAGGGTCACACTGGCTAGGAGAGGTCAGCAGAAGACAGGGTGAGTTACTGCTGTGCATCCATCCATCCATCCATCCATCCATCCAGTATAGAGCCTCTGAGACTAGAAGCATAGGGCTCAAAATAGGGGACATTCTGAACATAATCTCAGTGTATTGAAAGGCTTCTCAGTATCTAAAGTGTATTCTTCCATCCTTCCATCCTTCCATTCATCCATCCATCCGTTGATCTTGGTCAGGATCACAGGGGGCCTGGAGCCTATCCCAGGAAGCTCTGGGCACAAGACAAGGGGCCACCCTGGACAGGATGCCATTGTACTGAAGGGCTTCTCTGTATCTAAAATTTATAACCTCTGAAATCTGTGGCCATTGTTTTAATTAAATTTTTAATCTTGGGTTTGAAATAAAGCTCAGCATGTTTAGTAGACAATCATGTTGGTGAGATGAACTGAAGGAAGATATTAGTCTAAGTGCTTTGCTGGCGCGATGATGACAAACTTGATGTTTTAATAAGCCAGAGTAATTAAGGATGTGAGACAGCTGGCAGTTTTACTTGGCTTGTTGCCAATGTGTTTTTGCAGTTTATCAGTGGGAACTTAATGACTCCCTGTAACTGTAACAGTTTTTCTCCTCCATTAACAAGGTAAACGAGTATCTTAAAGACATCATTGTCAACGAGCAGAAGATGAGGGAGAATCATTCCTCGGAGCCTTCCACTGGGCCACGGGTGAGTACGCGCGCCATGGTCAATACATAGGTGTGGTTAATGCCTTGGGCATGTAACGGGTGCGAGTGGGAAGTTGCTAGAGTAGTGGAGCTCCAAGGAACCGGGCTGTGGTTCAACACGAGTCATATAAGGTGGAGCAAATCACTGCAAACTGGGCTGATCATGTGACTGCCCCCGTCCCCCACATGACACACACGGGATTTCAATTTCAATTTCACACACACCGAATCCTCTACGACTATTTTACAATGTTAATTTTAATTATTTTTGTTTTATTTTACACTTTATTATTCACATAATCTTTCTTTGTATTACATATTTCCCTTTTGTCCGTTTGAGCACAATCCATGAAGCAGGTGAAAAAAGTGTCGTGTCATTCCCACATTGTCAGATG
>JAODJX010000035.1:14914749-14927238 GCA_026776945.1 Isichthys henryi | reverse complement strand
TCCTGTAAGGCCACCCCCCAGCTACACTCATCTCTTCTCCTCTTGCCCCTCCTCCCTCATCCCCCAGTCTTTGCAAGGCATGCCTCGGCCTGCCAGTGACCCTGTCCGCCATCCCCCCACCCCCCCCCCCGGCTTTAAGCGTATGAAAAATATATACATATCACCTTAATGTCTTAGATGTGGAATAACTAATATTTCACAGGTAATTTCCATTGTAGCAGCAGAACCTCTCCCATGCAGTCAGCATTATTAAGATCAGAACTTGTGGTTAGTGGATAGATTATCCCAATATTTCACAGAATCAATTTATAAACCACAAAGTATCAGTGATTGCATCCCCCATATCTACAGTTATGAAAAGCTGTTCAGATCAGCGTTTTCGTTAGAAATGTGGCGCTGATTTTTTTATTTTTTTGTTGAATTATTAAAGCTTCCTCTCACATTAGATAATGAAAAGTAATGAAAAGACCTCATTAATCTATTTGTTTGTATGAATAAGGCATGATGAACAGAGAGAGGCATTGTTGCCGTGATCGTAGTGCAGGACCAAATGCTTAAAATGTTCATGAATACATGTAAAGGTCTGTATATGTATGTATTTTTGGGAAATATAGTAAAATGCTTGTTATTGGATGATAAACCCTTTGAGACTCGTATAAAATCTCAAAATGGCTTCTATATATTCCATAAGTTATCAAACAAAATGAATGCTTTACTGCTAAATAAAACTAATAAATAACATTTAAAATGGTTCATTTTCCATCATTAGCAATGTTACATTGTATAGTTTTCCAACTAAAAGGCAAAACTGCTCAGCACTGAATTATTGCATGAAAAGAATTAAGGTTATTAAGAGAACATAACATGGTTTTCAATGGCAGACAAAGGGCAGCTGGAAGTAACTGGAGCCAGACAGAGTAGCAGGTCTAGTTGTAGCATTAGCAGTAAAGAAATGATGGGGCTGATCTTACGGGGTGTTTTTTTCCATAAGAAAACTGGGTCATTTGATTTAATTTAAACCAAGCAAAACAAAAATGCAGATGTAGCTCAGGCAGTTTAGCGCATTTATCCGGATTATTGATCACAGATCTGCATTCAGAAACAAAATATTCTCTCATACCTTGATCTTGTCCCATTAAATTGCAGCACCCTGATTTGAAAATACACTCTCAGCAGAGCTATTTGTAGCACTGCAGTCGGGTCTGAGTGTTCTGTTTACGGAGAGCGTATCTAACCGGGTTGCGCTTCCTGTCATGTGACAGGCCCGGTACAGGAAGGAGCAGGCGCTGCCTGATCAGGCTCCTTGGATCCCACCTGTGGACAACCTGCTGAAGGACTGTGCCGATGGCTGTGCCTTGGCCGCACTGCTGCACTTCTACTGCCCTGACATAGTCAAGCTGGAAGGTGCGTGTCCCAGGGTTGGGGTCCAGCCCCCCCCCCCCCCCAAAACAACCCAGCACCTGCTGACGATCTCCCACCTTTTCTAGGTCATCTCCATTTTGTCTGTCTTTCACGCCCCAACACCCACAGTCCCATTACGATTCCCTCGCGAGCTGTGCTAAATCGAGAAGGTCCTCACACCCAAAGGCCATCCGTCCTGGTGCCAGACCAAAACCAGTCCTTTTTTTTTCCTGTAGATCCCAGTGGGTGGGGAGGTGAGTGGAGGTGGGTGAAGCTTTATAACCCAGTGATTGACTCTTTCTAAATTAAATCAGGCAAATCTCTACAACAATTGGGTCGCACGCAGCCCGGCTATTTTGAAGGATAAGTACGTTAAACTAAAAGAGATTAAATGGAACGAGTTTCCCTCTGTTCAGATGCTGACAGGAAGCCAAGGCCAAGGACGGTGGGCTGGGTGTGATTGGCGGCTTCTCGGCGTCCCAAATGCAGCTGTTGTTCTAAGATAGAGTTCCTCTGTGCGGCCGGAGCGATTGGACTTATCAGCCGAGGTGGGGCCTGGTGATGGTACAGCCTGGCTTTCTGCCCCTCCCTTGCAGATATATGCCTGAAGAAGACCATGCCGTTAGCAGACAGCCTGTACAACCTGCAGCTGATTCAGGACTTCTGCGAGGAGTATCTGAACCGGTGCTGCCACTTCACCCTGGAAGATATGCTGTACGCTGCCTCCTCTATTAAGGTAAGGGCCAATTACACACTGTCCATGTGTTTTCCCATGTGCCAAACATATTTAGACGACCCCCGGTGGAAGACATGAGTCACGGCAAGTGGACACCGGGGGATTTGAGGCAGGGAGCGGCTTTTGCGGGGTAAGGGGCACATGATCACAACCATTTTTTTTTTCCCACCCCCGGTACTCAGACTTGAGTCATCCTGACTAGAATTCGAAGGCTGTCGGAGTGAAAGCAGCCATTCTGCTTGCTTGAAGCCTCTCATGGGCTTTCTGTTCGGAGGGTTTAACGACTTTGGCCGGGTACGTTAACAAGACTGGTGAGGTTTGTTGCTTTTGGCCATTTAATGTGTTTGCAGTTCGCAGACGTTTTGTGAGAAAAGCAGTGGACACAGTGACAGTTATGGCACAGTGTTTTTCTTTGCTGTACCTAAAATTAGTCAGGTTGGAGCTTCACCAGCACTTTTTTGGATTGTTTGTGGTAGAAAGAAACTGAAGTGGTTACATAGTATTTTCCCTTTCTATGAAAAGCACAAAGCTTCAGTGTGGTACAGCGTGTAGTTCGTCATGACCCTGAAGTCCTTCAGGCTCAGATTATAATAATAATCATGTCAATTTCCTCTCTTCTTGAAGAGGAATGTCGTGCTTCCTCTTGATGTGTAGAAAGTATGGCTTGATTGAATTAATTGAATTAAGAAAAGGCTCATCCAGTAATACTTGCTACTTTTTTGGGGTTAGGGGTATCTGGTGTGTATCTCGGTGAGTTAGGATGCCGTGCCTATGATTGGAAGATCATTGGTTTGAATTTCAGAATGATGTCATCGTTGGGTCTTTAAGACCCTTAACCCACCAATTGCCCCAGGAACTGCTCCTACTTTCTCAACTCATTGCTGTTTTGGATAATAGCATCTTCTAAATGACTAATACGTAAAGGTTGCGGACTCTGGTACCTCGGCTCTGAATCTCGTGTGGGGACACTCTTGCTCCTCAGTCACTGCTGGTGGGGCAGCTGCCCATTTTTGTGCCTCATGCCGGCATCTCGCCGCCAGCATGGAAGGTCTGAGCAAACGGCATGTAGCGTTTAGCCGCAAGTCAGAGGTAAGGGGGTATTGATGTGTGAAGTGGGGCAGAAAGACGGTGTGAACCCAGAGTCCTGTTGGAACGACCCAGAAGCTGGCTGTGCTACATAGTTATTTAATGCTGGTTTCAAATGGATGTATTAGCATACGTTAGCATTATTATTGCAAAAGGCTTAACTCTTGAATTAATGAGGTTAATGTCTCAAAATATGTATATTTATTCGTTGTTTATAAGGTGCTAATTTAGTTCTTTTTTCTGTTCATGAATAAGAACGCAAGTTCTGAAAACGCAGAAATAAAGTTTCTAGCTTATTAATCCCCGCATGCTTGAATTGTTGTCGAACATACCAGCCATTTTCTTACCAAACTGAACTACTGTAGGGTGTGTAGTCATCTCAGAGCCAGTTGAAGGACTTAAAACTGTTGATCCTCTTAATCCCGAAACATGCAGAGACCGTCCATCTGACTGAAAAGGATTTCTGTTATTACACTTGTGACCATTATCGGTTTACTGTTGTTAAGGATATTACTGTGATTCTTAAGGTTTGGAGTATGACCCTAGTCAAGCCTTTTTCTTAAAGCCTGCTGTCATCTTGAGCTGCATCACAGTGGCCGGTGATCAGTTTCATGCAGGCGATGAGCTTCCGCACGCGACCTTATGCAAAGCTCACTCCCGTCGGGGCAGACTCTATCTTCAACACTCGATGATTAAAATGATGGATCAATCTGACGTATTTTCTGTATTTTACAACTGATTTCTGTGTCATACCACTGCATAGTTCAGACTCTTGTGAATGCAGATATAGATTTTTATATATTTGTGCGGGGAGAAATCAACAGGATGCTTGTCGTAATTAATTGTTCGCGCCAGCAAAGCTGCTAAAGTTGCTATACTTGCTATATTATCCACCTATATGTAATCCGAGCCAAGTGTTTATTAATTTAAGTTTGTAATACCAGAAATTGTGGTGAAAACCTTCAAGCTACAGTTCTGTAAGTAGGTGTAGTTATGCGATATCACTTAGCAATTTGAAAAATCATTTAAAAATCATTATATTGTTGGCTTTGTCCCCGGAGATAATCTGTGTCACGTTAACTCGAACGGGTTTTGTTTCTTCGTTAATGTGAGAGGAAATTTTGATTGAATATTCTTAGCTTAACTTGCTCTGCGTACAAATATAGTGGAAAGTAAATTCACAGGAATCTGTTGCTGCATTTTTAAACATTTCAAGCAAGTTCTTTTGGAGATGAGGCTGCAGAGGCGTGTAATTTTATACGGCCTCACGCTATGATTATGACGTCACCGAGTTACCTGGAAGACGGGCTTCTATTGGTCAGGTCACTGAGGAATTTTCAGCTTGGGCGTGAAAGCATGTGAAGAGCTGCCGGGGTGTTGAATCAGTTCTATTGTGTCTTGTTGACCAGTTGCCCGCTTTGGAAGTGGCATTCCTCTGTGTCTCTCCTGTCACCTACTCTTCAACACACACCAGGCCTGTAGTATGTAGGATGATTTAACACACACCTCCTGCCGCCGTACACAACTGCAGGACTGCTGCTGCGGGATTATGAGTGTTAATCCTGTGACCTTTGCCCAGTCTTAATTAAATCCCACATATTACAGCAGTACGTCTTTGTTCTGATGTTAAACCACGACTGCGACCACTAGGTACATACACCACCAATATGGACAGTGAAATGTACAATACCCTTCTAAAGCAGCATTCATGAATATACAGTGGCTTTAGTTAAAATAATAGTTTATTTGAATCAGTTCATGCATATATTCCCTCAACAAAAGCAGCCTAGGTTCCCATACCTGACTGTTTATTTTTGAATGATGAACGCGGTCTGAGTAACGATTATTATGGGCTGTTTCTTGGCTGCTTAGTCAGAAGGTTCCCCTAGACGGTCTGACCTTGAGGATTGTTGCTGCGGTTCTGCAGCGTGAGGTGTAGGTGTGGGGAGCATATTGGGCATTAAATGCAGTGTGCCAGTGTGGAGGTGTGGCGATATGTTTACTTGGCAGATGTGCTGGAACATCGCTCAGGTGACTCCCGCGCTCAGCACCCATGAATAACACCTCACTCACCCTTCCCACGGTCGTGACTGGTGGGGTCGCGTTGGGACCCATTGCCGCTTCTCTGTAGCATCGCCCGCAGGACACCAAGGCTGCAGCTCCAGCCAGTCAAAATTGTACTCGCCTTTTTATTTATTAAAGAGGGCCTTTTCTCACAAGTGGGGGATGTTTTCGTGCCACTAAGGCTGAGGGTAGATTATATATCTATCTTCAGCTTCAGAGCACATTGTGCTTTTAGTCATCCAGCAATAGACTGCAGCCGACAGCAGACATAGATCGATGCACCTCTGCAATCCAAATGCGTCGTCTCCATCAATGCGCTGCCACGACATGCAGGGATTATTCATGCCTGTACCCGTCACGCTTACACGGCCAGGAAATTACATTATACAAAAAGAGGGAGCATTTTCAGTACTCGGGGGTCAAACCAAGTTACCTTGTTTTCATTCCCCTCTAACCAGGTAGTTGCTCCAGATAAGTAATATTTAAATACCACTGGTTATCCATTAATTACCATATGTGGTAATAAATGTCATCATATGTTCATTCATAAGATGCAATTTAAAATGACAGGTTTCCTTAGACTATCACTGTAAAGATGATGATTATAACAGCAATAATAAAAGAATAATAATAGTGATAATAAGTTTAATATATTTATATAGTGCCTTTCTCAGCAGCAGCTGAAAAGCTGCGGGATTCACCCCTCATTTGAACCCTCTACTCTTTCTCTATTGCTGTGGAACTGCCACTAGCAAAAATGCAGTGGCAGTGTAGCTCACTGTCAGCCATAACTGCACTTGAGCTCCACAGATTTCGTTTTAATTATTATTGCACTGCTGTTGCTTATATTTTAGTTTGCCTCTAATCGTACATATCAGGTAGCAGCAATTTAATATAAACCACGATTTAATTTAATCGTTTTTGTATGAAACGCCTCGAGGAGGCCCTGGTGACCGCCACCGAAATGATCTGACTGAATATGAGTGTTTAGTTCACCAGGTCTCCTGCCATCACAGTAGGTCAGACTTGAGTCATTTGGGGACCCCAGATGACTCATTTTAATAAATGGAAATGACTGTCTTTACACAACCGCTGAGATCGTTACAGCCTTTGACATTCATACTCATACACTAGTTCCAGTGTGCAGTGTCATGCCTTTCATGTCCTAAGCATTTAATTCCCTTTTAGGAACTTGACCTTGTTTTTCAGGTCTGACCATGGACTGTATCAATCATTTGCTGACATTTTTATCTTATATTGCATTTCTGCAGGAGGAAACAAAAAGGAATTAAATCTGTGCTGGTCTAGTTAATGCATAGAGTGATTTATTTGCATTATACCTCCTGTGACGACTGTTTTATCGTGATATTTTTGTTATAGGGGTAAAGATCGTACACTTTACGTTACGTGAAAACATGATTTACTTTTGCCAATATACCACCTCACTATATCAGGGGAATTAGTGACCATGAGCTTAAAAAACTTCAGGGCTGTTAATATTAAAAAAAAAAATTTTACAGAAACATAAATCATCTGTTTAAAATGCTGTCCGTTTTCATTAGAGGCGTTTTGCGGTGGCGAGTGTTTGATTATCTGCTAACGGAAGAGTGTAATGTTCCCCATTGTTGGTGATTTCATAGCTACCTGTACTTGTTCCACGTCTGTATTCTAGTTTCCTCTGACTGTGTCTGTCTGGATCTCTTACAGAATAACTTCCTTGTATTTATGGCTGAGCTGTTCTGGTGGTTTGAGGTTGTCAAGCCCCCATTTGTGAGACCCCGAGTTTTAGATCCTGAAGGTACACAAAGAAAATAATATTGTATTGTTATGTTATGGTCCCCCCGTCACGCAAATGGCAGCCGAACATAGACACTGCAGCTGTACACCTGCTTGATTCCAGGTCCAGAACTGAGCCCTGTGTTGAGAAGCATGCCTTCTGTAACCATCTCGAACGTGACCAGGAGAAGCTTTATGGAGAAACCTCCCCCATCAGATAGACCCAGGTTCTCTTCTCTTCGTTTCATTCTCCTTTTCTGAAATAAGAAATTTCTTGTTCACCGTGAAAGGCAATTTCTTGATATTGTCTTGTATTTATCCTTACTATCTAAGTAATCTTTCCAAAGTTTAATAAACAACAGTTTACGAATTGGGGGGGGTGGCAGATTAAAGTGTCATTGCCCAATTATGTAACTGCATTTGCTGTCAAAGAGCATTTGCACTCACTGACAGCCATAAAACAGATCCGGCTATGACACTGCACAACTGTAGCATTTCCCTCCTTGTTTTCCCAGATTGCTAACATTTTTGTATGCGCTCTGTTTGTCTTTCTTCAAGTCTGCCACTGAAACCACAACCTCAGTCATCAGCATCAGGTAAATTCATTTTTTTTTTGTTTTTATCTTGTCATTGAAATGATCCCTGTTTGTGTGCTGAAGTTTTCTTTCGTTCTGTAGGTGTAATCGCACGATCAGCCTCGATGTCTCTTGCGGACAGCGCTGTGGGAACATGGCACAAAGAGAAAAGGTCATTTCTGAAGCGGCATCTCACTCTGACTTAGATAATACAATCAGTTAGACTTAAATGAACAAAGATGGTGCTTTTGTTAAAAGGTATAAACATCAGGCTGACCCTAATGATGTAATGGGAATTCTGTATCTCTTGTACAGATCGTCTGCACAAGGAGTATCTTTTGACATCCCTCTAGATAAAGAGAACACTATTGAAGCATCCACACCGCCTGACCCAGGGATGAACAAGTCCATTAGTACAGACGGGTTGAGCTTCAAGGTCAATTATACGACCAGGAGTTTGAAAAGAAACCTGTCATTCCAGCCTGTGAATGGGCTGAGCAAGACAGAGGGCATCGATGAGGAAGAGGGCTATCCAGGGAGACCTCACTCCGAGGCGCAACCAAGAACACCCCATCCCAGAAACCTGCAGGATTTCCCTAACGGACAGGCCCTCGATGAGCATGGAGAATTTGTAGCCACTCCCAGCATTGAAGAGGCTCTGAAAATCATCCACAATTCTGCAAAATCACAGAACAGCTTTCACGATAGCCAAGAAAGCAATGGGTTCTTTCTGCACGCTCAGGACAGAGGAGCTCTGGCTTCCAGAATGAGGACGGACAATGGTGATTTTGACTCTGTGTCAGAATCGAAGGGGGCTGTAACTCCAGACACTACAGAGGTCGATACTGGGATCCATGTGAAGACAGAGGACATTCAAGAGACCCTGGATGAAGATTCATCCCTGAGAGACTACACCATGAGCATGGACTTGGATATGGACCATGATTACGATACGAGAGCCTGCCCCCAAGACACTCCCAGCCCTAGCACCAGTCTGATAAGTGGGAAGTCCCCAGCTGGAAGCACAACCTCCACCAGTTCTGGGGTCAAAATGACAAGCTTTGCTGAGCAGAAGTTCAAGAAGCTAAACCAAATTGAGGGTAAGAATAGTGGAGGCAGCTCCCAGAAGACCACGCCAGAGAGCGCCGAGATCAATGTTCCACACATGGTTTCCTGGGCAATAACACCTCAGGCAAGTCCCACGCCCCAGTCGCCAAAGGATCCTGCCCAGGAAATGGCATCAGAGATGGTGCAGCTGAAGATGAAGCTAGAGGAGAAGCGGCGGGCCATAGAAGCCCAGAAGAAGAAGGTGGAGGCAGCTTTCTCCCGGCATCGGCAGAGGATGGGAAGGTCTGCATTCCTCACTGTCGTGAAGAACAAAGACGATGGTGCCTCTGCTTTCAGAGAGGAATCTGTTGGGATTGAAGACGGCAAGCTTTCTGCAGACCCTCAGTCCCATGAACGAAACCTACAAGCTAGGATGGGCAAACTGGATGTTCCTGATGGTGCTGAACAAAGTCAAGCCAGATTGTTGAAGTCACCCAATGAGGACAGCTTTGGAGAGGCAGATCTTCTAGAGTACACCAAGTCAATCGAGAAGCTGAATGCCTCGCTCAACTTCCTGCAGATGGAAATGCAGCGGCTGGCCCAGCAGCAGGAAGTAATCATGCAGATGAGGGAGCAGCAGTCCTGGATAATCTCTCCTTCCCAGCCCTCCCCTCAGAAGCAGATGCGGGAGCTTCGTCATGCTGCACGCTCCTCAGGGTCACCATCCCCAGCAGATTCTCCTCACATCACCCACCTATCCCCAACTAATGTGAAGAAGAAGTCGGCTTCCTTCCACTCGAAATCCCAAAGGACTCCAAGGCCCATGGAGCTGAAGATTACCCCATTCAATCGGGTCCTTACTGTCCCACAGTCTGTGGACAGTCTCCCACGCTTGCGGAGATTCTCCCCCAGCCAGGCCCAGGTGAGCTCCTTTGCCTACCTGGGAGAAGATGCCAAACCTTCAATGGCGACTGAGGCCACAGAGAAAGACCTACATCAGGCTAAGCCCCATGGTGTCACAAAGAGCCTGCCAGCGTCTCCAACCAAAGAGGTTCAGCCAAAACAACCAGAATCAGCTGCCACTGAAGTCGATTCAGATAAGGTGGCAAAGCAGGAACACGTGGAATTCAAGCCCATAGAATCGACAGTGTCTGAGGTCCTGTCGCAGCCCATTACAGAGACCTTCACGATCAACTCCTCTGGGAGTCCAGCTGATATAACTGCTCAGAGCACAAGCAGTCTGATAGAGGTGCCGTTGTCTGTGCTGAAGCCAGTGGATGGACAGATACTAGATTACAGCACAGAAAGAAGTGGGGACGTCTATGAGGACGACCAAAAGATGTGCTGTGGGTTTTTCTTTAAGGTACATAACAGTCCATTCATCAGTGTATGAACTGGTTACAGGCTTATGTTTGTGGTTAAAAGGATAACTTACCTTATTAACTGGCAATAATATCATTTCGGTTCCTATTGGTCACTCCTAACTTTGCTGTTGGGAAATGTGTTACACTTTTTTGTGAACGTGATGGATTTTGTGTGTTGTTCAAAGGGTTAGGTAATGGGTTTCTTCACTTTAGTTGGATAGTCTGAGTTTAGATGTAGGTCAGGAGACTTTGCTGTTGAATAATTAACTAAACCCTCAACAATGAAATTTATGTGGATTTCTCAGATAGTCTGTAGTTGTTCCATGTTAAATGTTGCCCATTTTTAACATTACATATTTTCACATTAACATAAACATGGAACATGCCCTGGAATCAAGCAGGTGTACCAAAATTCAGCTGCCATTTGCATGATGGGAGAAAGATGGATGGATGAATTAAACCATTGTCTTGACCTGACAAAATTCAGCAGCTGTTTTCAGGCTTTTCATAGTGTGCCTTCAATGCATTTGCTCTAGGACGACATGAAGGGTGAGGATGACATGGCAGTGAAGCGGGCAGCGCTGTTTGAGAAGAGGCTGAGGAGGGAGAGAGAGACACAGCAGAGGAAGCAGCAACTGGAAGCGGAGTTGGAACAAAAGAAGGAAGAGGCACGGTGAGTTCATGGCCAGGCCGTTCCCAAAACGAAACCCATTAGGGATTCCCGCCGTAGCCCGAATGTCAGCCCTCTGCTGAACAGAAAACGGAGGAACGTCTAAATGCCATCCATTCAAGGGACCTTCAACAGGAAGAAAATATGTCCGCTGAGCAGTTTCTTTGGGAGCCATAAAGTACCTCAATCCACACAATTGGTCTTAAACATGCCGTTTAATCTCTTAGCACCACAGCTGGTGCATGGCTTTTATTTTATTATTAGAAGCTAAGCTTTGCTGCGGTTATTTAGTCTATCAGTCTTCTCGTTCCCAGGTATGGCAGGTTTTATTTTTATCGTATTGGGTTTGTTTGTTTTGTGTGTTTTCGTTCATTCCGTGGAGCTTCCTTTTCATTCACCTTCTTCCCCAGGATGAAAGCTGAGGAGGAGCGTCAGAAGAAGGAGGAGGAGAAGGCACGCCGGGAGTTCATCAAGCAGGAGTACCTCCGGAGGAAGCAGCTCAAACTGATGGAGGACATGGAGACGGTCATCAAAGCGCGTCCAGCCGGCAGCAAGCAGAAGAAGCCCCGCCCCAGATCCATCCACAGGGACAGCTTGGAGTCCCCTAAGGCGGGAGCAGGTACCCCTGGACACGTCTTAACAAGGAGTCTGTTCCCTGCTCTGCCCTCTGGCGGCATCTCGCTGAGACCCACCTGCAACCCTCTCGCTGCAGCTGCTTAACAGTGCCTGTCCTCTGCTTCTTAGCCCCTCCTGGCATGACCTGATGGCACCCAAAGGACCTGCTGAACGCAAGCTTTAGTCTTACGTTATTAATCTGTCACACCGTTTACTAATCTGCATCTCCTGGCTTCAAACGAATCCATTTCCCTTCGATTTCCCTTGAATTAACATTCTGCTGATTTAACTCACTGGATAAAGTCTGATCTGCACGCCGTCTTTTCCGCATTTTGCAAATTGCTTGCGATTGTGACGGATGCATTGATTATACAGTTTATTTTAAAATGCAGGTCCCTTTACCAGACTGTTAAAAATGGGTTTTTATTCAAGGTATCATCAGTGGTGGATTGTGCCTAGAGTACCACGAGTGGAAGTGGCTAAAAAGGGTTAAACACAGCTTTTATCAATAGCCTTTTTTTAATATAAATGAATTTACAAATGAATAAGAGGCACCCCAGAGCAGCTGTAAGTTGTGCAGGTGTGTCAGAGGTCAGCGAACAGACTCGTTGTGTGTCCGTTGTGACTTTGTTCTGTGCCAACGTTTTGTCTTGCCTCCAGGTTCACGGCCCCGTGTCTTTTCAGTCTCCAGTCTATCTCTGGCATCGCTTAACCTGGGAGACGACACCAGCGTGCAGTCTGACAAGAGGAGCCCCAGGTGAGCCTCCTGCCCTGATGTTAGCCAAAGCTCGCGCCATAACCGTGTAGCACAGAATCAGTCCTGGATGTACGGAGAATTCGCGGTTGACAAGGCTGGGTCTAGCTTGGAAGCAGGTGGATGTTGTTTGTTAGCCAATAATATCTGGGGTGGATCAATGCATTATAGCCTTGTGCCCTAGCAAATAACAGGACCCCACCCCTGCTCGGGAATAATGGAACGGTTAGTTAAATTGGCAACCACTGAATGTCCATGCTGTCTAGCTATAGCCCCCAGATAAGTTTATCCACCCCTGAATAAAATAGCCTATTACATCCATCTATTTTCCAAACCGCTTATCCTACTGGGTCGTGGGGGGTCCGGAGCCTATCCCGGAAGCAATGGGCACGAGGCAGGGA
>JAODJX010000035.1:14877988-14914649 GCA_026776945.1 Isichthys henryi | reverse complement strand
ACTGTGGGGGGAAACCGGAGTACCCGGAGGAAACCCCACGACGACATGGGGAGAACATGCAAAATCCACACACATGTGACCCAGGCGGGGATTCGAACCCGGGTCCCAGAGGTTAGCCTATTACATTTAAAACAAATTCTAGGCTTTCCCAGTGGCACGCCACTCTCGAAAGACCCATGTCAGCATGTCCAAGAGGCCCAGAGAATGAAAACCAGCCCTTATTCTGTGAAGTAGGTTAGGAGGCTGAGTGTCTCTCCCGCTCAGTGCTCAAAAGTGACATCTAGTGTTGGTTGCGCACATGCAGAGACGCGTGTGGAACTGAACAGGCTGCTCTTCTCAGTAGCACACAGAGTGAAAAGATAGAGGTGTCTGAGAGAATAGACAGCCTTCATCCCTCCTGTGACGGGAGGGTCATTGTGCATTGAGGGGACCTATGATGGGATTAAGTGGACATTCTACCAACTGCAGAAGGAGGGGAGTAATACATCCCATACAGGATCATGGGGGGTCTGGAGTCTGCCCCAGGCAGCACAGGGCACAAGGCAGGTGTAATCTATGCTGCAGTTCAATTTCTATACATTATTGGTCATCAGTGTAACCCTCCACTATATAGCTTAAGGAGAGGTTTGTACTTTCTGTGTTCTCACCACTTAGCATTTGTTCATCTAAAGCAATAAATTTCTACATACCGTGTCTTTTCTTCCACATTTTCTCCCTGCTTTCTGAATTTATTAGAAGAAGTAGCTTAGCCTCAGGAAACCTTTGCTTCTTTTTGAGCCCCACAGCAGTGAAAAATTCAAGGTCAGTCCCTCCAGTCTAATCTGTCACTCCATTGCCGCACCTCCTGCCATAAACCATGCTGATGGCGCCGCTGTGTGAGACCCGCTTAGGCCTCGAACCACATTGCGGCTCAGTCAGCCAAAACTTTGGGATCTGTTTGACTTGACGTTTCAAACGCATGGCCGGTTACAGCTCCCTGCAGCCGCTGCAGAGCTTCAGCTTCCATTCATACGCCATCGCAGTGCTGCCACCTGCTGCTTTCCCACCATGTCTGATGCCAGGCTTCACGCTACACATGGTCCAGCTCCTCAACTCTGTATCAGAAATGCTGCAGGCATTGCTTCACTGCCCTTTCTCGCTTTCCAGGACAGTTGGCCTATAGTCATCGACGTTGCTTTCTTCTGAAAATAAGTCAGTCTTATAATATTGTTGTTATTATTATAGAACCTTTCACATCCACATAGGCTAATGTGCTTGCTACTCTTGAAACAGGAGAGAGGCCTCTGTAATGTTTTTGTCCCCCCTAACCCCCACCCCCACATCCGCAGGTCTGATTCCGCGGATGGGTTTCTATCTCCCTGCCGCACTGGAAGTCGCAACGGAGAGAGGGACTGGGAGAACGCCTCCACAACTTCGTCTGTGACCTCCAACACGGAGTACACCGGTATGGCTGCCCCACAAGCTGTTCTCATGCACACCAAGCCAGCTTAGGTCGGCCTGGACAGATGGTGCAAATAAAATCCGTTTCGCATCAAAGAGACTGAGCACCAGCAGGCCCCGTTACCGAGGTGCCTACAAGGAGCAGTCCTGTGCTCCATCACTATCCTGAAAATAGATCAAGGCCTACCTAAGTATGCTTACACCTGGTACAAACGGCAGAAAGACGTGTGCTGAAAGGGATCTGCTGTGTTTAAACGGGATTGTGCGAAGCTAATGCTATTCTTAACTTCCCGCACAGGTCCAAAGCTGTATAAGGAGCCAAGTGCCAAGTCTAACAAGCATATCATCCAGAATGCTCTTTCCCATTGCTGTTTGGCTGGTAAGGTTAACGAAGGCCAGAAGAACAAGATACTGGAGGTGAGAGGGTCATTTTTTAAGCAGCTATTGAATTATTCTGTAAATGTCGGTGTGAGGAGGACATGAAGGTGTGACTGTGGTCTTCTCAGGGGGGAACAAGTCAGTGCTTTTGCTTATAATGCTCCCGAATACAGGCTTCTATTTAACCGAAGCTTACATCCATTTTGTAGATGCCTGTTTGTCATTTCCATTTCCTTGCATCAGTCGGTCCCAAGAAGAGTCATTCTCAAACCCATTTAGTCGAATAATCTTGAATTTCTCTCGTTTTAAAAGCCAATCATTTCAGGTTTATGTAACATGGCACAAACATGTTGTCTTAGCATTGCATGCTAATTCCAGTAGACTGGTCATGATTGCTTGATGATAATTCACACATTTTTGTTGTTGCTTGTCAATGACACGGACTTTGACTTTCCCCAACTGTTCCTCTGCAGGAAATGGAGAAATCAGAGGCCAACAACTTTCTGATTTTGTTTAGAGACTCGGGTTGCCAGTTCAGGTCCCTTTACACATACTGGCCTGAGATGAAGGAGATCACAAAGCTAGTGGGCATCGGGCCAAAGAGCATCAACCGCAAGATGATTGAAGGATTATACAAGTACAACTCAGACCGGAAGCAGTTCAGCCAGATCCCAGCTAAAACCATGTCGGCCAGCGTTGACGCCATTACAATCCATAGCCACCTCTGGCAAACCAAGAAGCCGGTCACACCCAAAAAAGTATCCATCCAGTCCTAGTATAAGAAGTCATTTTATTGGTTTATTTATTTTTTAAATCCAGAACATTCACATTCATTTGCACTTCACTGTATCCATGACGACATACCGCACGCAATTCCAACGACGATGATTGAGAAACATTTATTTCGTTCCTCTCTCTTTTCAACATGAACACAACTCTGCTCAACTTATGCACAACTGGAATGTAAAATGTATTTTTTGTTTAAGGATATCCATCAAGTATGAGAAATGATTAACTCTAATTCTATTATAGTACGTGTGTGTTTGTGGGGTTTTTTTTGTGTGCCAAAACCCATCATTTGGGTATAGTGGTGATTTTTGTTTGGTACACTGAGCACTGAAGGCTTTTCGTCTGTACGGAGTAAGCTTGCTGATCTTTGTTGGAATCTGTGGCCTTGTGCTTGTTCGCGTTTGAATGTTGCCTTGACGAGGCGTTAAGTTATTCCATAAGATGACTTCCGATATACATCAAGTTTCTCTTTTTTTTGTAATTATTTATATATATTTTTTCAGATGGTCTGGAGATTGGGGGCCAAAATAAATCACAGATACCGTGTTTTCTAGCTTGCTGGAAAATGGTAGCGATATGGACTTATTTTATTTATCTGCGTTTACGGCTTCCAAGTCATGTTTTACTGACAGGGATATACAGCAGCCATCCGTTTGCGCACATGCTGTCTGGTACATAACACTTTTGATTCTCTCTGAATCGACTTGACAGACTAAAATATTTAGTCATTCACATGAATAATGCTACAATGTAATGTCTCTTACCTAGAGTGGCACAGGAATCTGTTACCTGCATAGTAACCCTTTACAGCTGTTACCCATAGACGAACCCTTTACAGGTGTTTACCATGCCAAAATAACATGCTGTCACCAATTCCACACAGAAAAAACTTCATGCTTCCTAATTATTTTGGGGGATTTGGATTGGAATCCTTGCAGACAATTTCCATTCATATCAAGCACCATGATTTGTAAGAATATATCCAATCATTATTTCTTCAGGGTTGCATTTATCTAAAGCTTTTATTTGATAAATAGGAAAATGTTTGTATTTAAAGTCATATTCATTTTCAGCTTCAAAATATTTTAGTTTCGTACAGGTTTTGGAATGTACGTTTCTGCAATATCCAGACTTACTTCCTTTTTAATTACATGGTCTTCCAGCAAACATGTTCAGAAGGGGAATGACACATATGCTGTGTGGACAGAAGTACAGTTTGCAGATTCCTGTTTTGCCTGTTAGTAACATTCACCACCTAAGATGGTCTGTTTACGCCGTTTTATATGTTTGATTGCTTCTCATGTGTATGTATAGTTGAATTGTGTTTTATTCCTGTTATTGTAAATATGTCAAGGCAGTCAGTGACGTTCTTGTATATTTGTTCAGCAGCATCTATGAGAGGCCACAGTTTTCATCTTGCCGTTTCAGGATGAATAGCTTTAATGTAATTTTAATTAAAGGGGAGGTCATCACCTTCCCCCACTTTCCCCATGACCAACACTTGTTGCATTACAGATGTATAGGACAGGTTCTCTATAATACTGACCCCCTATCCTTTGCATGAAGACATAACCTTAAAAATTAAATTGAAAGTGTTCAACTAACACTGGCCAAATTTCCATCATTAACTTTACATGAGTGAGATGCTTTGATAAAAATTTTATATATACTGACCTTCATACCAGTCAAATTTCCGTTTATCAGCTAAAAGAATGTATTGTTTTTGTAGATTTGCCTATTGCACAAAGAATTGTTTTTTTTATTATATAAAGTATTTTACACTTTATTTAAGACTGTTGCCAGAAATATCGTTTCACATCTTTTATCAGCTAAAGTGATTTGAATTTTACAAGCTTTTACAAATAATATTTATCCAGTAAAAAGAAGTTTACATTCCATCGTCTAGTGGCAAAAGGTGCCAACATTAATTGCAGGACATTCTGGTATAGTGGTGCGCTACTGGACCGGGACTGGACCAGAACGGTTCCTAAAGCTGACCTGCAGATTGCTGTATTTCCTGTAACCCTAAATACCCCCATAAACGGTCTGGTGCTTCAATTGGGAGATACATTTATAGAAGTGTACAAGTTAATCGCGAGTGCTTCTAATCCAGGCAGTATGTATAATTGCAGCCTCCGTAAAGCCTTTCTAGGTTTCACCATATAGTGAAGTTGCCGTTCAATGGCTGGTGTATTTGGAATTATTCGGCTGTTTAAAGCCGAGAATGACGACTATTGTAAATGAGAACGATCGGGGATTTTTAAGGTGATCTGTGAGCTCATGTCCGTCATTATGAAGCATCGCTTCACCTTTTTTCTTTAGACGCTGTGCTGTCATTAATTGTCAACATTTTGCTGGTATTTTTTTTCTTTGCATTAAATAAAGTAAAGCATGGCCTCAAGTGTTTTTTTTTTCACTTCAACATATTCGGTTTAAACAAACTGAACCGTCTCTGGACACTATATTCGAATAAAACAAATTTGTCTAGAGACAATTCGAGTTTGTTTTAAAAGGATTACTTTAAGTACATTTTACTTAAAGCATCCTTGGTACATCCTTTGTAGATCACTTAGTGGTTATTCTATTATAAAGAGATGTTCTTTTCAAAACATGACCTAATATTCAAGATAATTATATGTTATTTTATTACTGAGGATATGTAAGCTTGGCGTTTGAACATTCTATGCAAAAAAGACAATGTGAGACAAAAGGTTTTGAAATTAACCCGTATTTTTTACTACTTGCTCCTTTTTGGGGGGGGGGGATTTGTATTAATCCCAATTTTTTTTAAAAAAACGACTAATATTTAATATCCATTCACCATTGTGTGCAGTTTAATGATACTTGTATGAATATGTGAATAATTCTGTGAAACGGGACATAAATGGCACAGCAAAAGTTTCTCTTTTTTGCATTTTAGAAAGGTTAACAAAGTTGAGACGGGGGAAATGGAAAAGGTGTTAATTCACTAGGCCCAGCTTGCGGTCGACACAACACCAAGCAGTGACAGATGGGCTTTGGCGTCGGAGATGCATCAAACATTTAACTAGTCCGGCTAGATAATCTGCATACGATAAGTCTGCATTGGCAAGCTTCTCTCCATAAGAGACAAAGGGGAAAAAGTCACTGGCAGGGGCTGTAACTGAAAACTCACTCGATATGGATTGACTTGAACATCATGGTTGTATTTTTACATTACATATTGCATCAAAACATCACTAAATAATGGTAATTATGTTGCAACATGGAGATACTTTGCATTCAGAACTTTATTTTGAACATGATTATAGCGTTTCTGCGTAATACGGCAAAAAAACAGACTTTCTGACGCTCACTGGTTCCGGCTTGATCATATATTTCCTATTAAAGAATAACGTCTGTTCCTGTGTCGAGCCCCCATATACGCTGTATTTGTGATGTCTCCGTTTTTTACGTCCTGCAGGTTTATCGTTTGCAGCTACTGAACATTGCCTTTCTGGTCTTTTCTATATATGTCTGTTTATACAGTTGTGAAATTGCTAAAAACATGCAATAACAAACATCAACTTAAGCCTACCTGTTAATTCGGCGCAGAATTGATTCTGTTTCAGTGATGAGGTTCAGACCGCATGTAGCCTACAAACCTTCACCTGAGGTCTGTGTGGCCACATCCCAACCTTTCTTTTAATTCAAGGTATTTCAAGGACCTATAGCCACCAGCAAACCAGGTAAATGAGCGCTGTGTCTCTTAGTACGCCGCGGTTTGGGGTCTTCTGAACGCTTTTCGCCGGCGATCGCTGGGCTGCGGACTCCCGAAGCTACACGGTAGATGCTGCGATCTTCTTGGCAACTAGGAGGTTCGTTACCAAAAAACGATGGGCGGAGAAATGCTAGAGATAGAGAAACTGCGAACGGGGGGGTTGTAGGTGAAGTCCAGCAGCCGCGGATTAAAAAGGGGCGCTTACGGTATTTCTATCGGAGAACCGAGATCTCTGCCCCCGTTTCATGCGTCTGTAGCGGCGGCCAGGTGAGCTTGGAAGCCGGTTCTGAAATCGGAAGCGCAGTGTTACACCGCTCCTGGTGTCCGTCTGCTTGCAGCCTTTCTGTCGATGATGGCGTATATTCAATTTCATACATTTAAATGCGGTCATTTCATGAATGTAATGAGCAGCGACGCTGCGCTACCGCTTTATTTCGCGGGGGGACTGGATGAGTGAAATCGACGATTGCTGGCATTTATCGTTATTTGTACTGTTTAATTTGCCGACGTGTCGCAGTGAGGCGTTTGTGAAGCTGTTCAGGTTGTCAGTCGTATAGAAAAGGCGTAAGTGACCCATTGAGCAGAGCTGCGATTTATTCCAGATTCATTGCACGACGTTTGTGCGGCTCTATCTGATCTTATTCCTCTGCTCTGGTTTTTATGTAATTCATGTAATCGTTTCTAATATTTTTTGTTAGTAGTAACACTGGGTAGGGAGTTAAAATAGTTAAATCCTAATGTCTATACGAAAAAGACAGACTATATAATTATGCAATTGGCATAACTTTTTTTGCTTTAAAATATGTGGAACTAGGTATTCCGGGGCGTGGACCACCTTAAATTGTCACTACATCATAAAGCGTTAAATCATCGAAGCGTAATAAGATTGTAACATACCTGCAATGGAGCGCCACCTTCCTCTCGTTATTATTATCAGGCGTATCAACCATTCTTGTCTGTTAAGGGGTCTGTGGTCACTGCTTTGGAAAGGGCGACATGCAAAATATACTATTCAGAAATTGTCCGATTGGTAGCATTCCAACAGGCATGAACTTTAGTCTGAAATATAGTTAAATAGGCATTTACCAATGTTTGCTCCATATTATACTATTGGCATGTAAAGTTGGAACATCAGTTTCTTTAACATCTTCAGCCATATTGGCATTTCCAGCGTGGTTCTTTCAAACCTATTTCCCGATTTTTTTCTCCCTTCTTCTTCTCCATCTTAAAGTAGGACAACATGACTGTAGAGGAGGTCATTAACATCAGGGAGACAGAGATCATAAAATTGATTCTGGACTTCCTCAACTCTCGCAAACTACACATCAGCATGCTGGCCCTGGAGAGGGAGAGCGGCGTCATCAACGGCCTCTATTCGGACGACATGCTCTTCCTCAGGTGAGACTCGCTGGACTACTAAGTCAGGGATACTGAGAGTACATCTGGCATGTCAACTTTCCGCGCCAGCCGTACCGTATTAGTATTATAATGCGTTCTATATTAACTTCTTGACATTGGTGGGTCTGGCATATTAAATCAATTATTAAGCTACTCAAAATTGAAGAAACTAGTAATAGTTTTTATGGGGAAAGACCTGTAGCCCAAAGGTTCAAGGAAAGGCTTAAACAGTAATACAAGTCTATCATTTGTTGTGACAATGACATTTTGACATTTTATAATCCAAGGACAACTGGTTGTCTTAAAATTGTAAGTCACTCAAGTTAATTCTGAGACCTGCATTGAGACTGGAAGGCCAACCGGGCAGAGCTATTAGGGCTCCCGATGGCTGATGGGGTCTCCGTAATTTGCCAGCCTTCACATCCTTTGTGAATTTGTCAATCACTTGGTTTAGGCAGCTGGTGTTGGATGGCCAGTGGGACGAGGTCCTTCAGTTCATCCAACCTTTGGAGTGCATGGAAAAGTTCGACCGAAAGAGGTAACAGATTTTGTAGCCTAGCATCTGGTATAATGCTGTAATGTATCATTTATTCTGCATTTTAAATTTTAAAGTAACATCGTACTTAGAATAAATGCAGGTTCTCAACAGATATGGTAAGAATAACCAATATAATTATAGTAGCACCGCAAGTAAAGTTTGCTTGATCTGTCCTTCAATACAGTTTTGTTTGCTCATAAAGGTGCATTGTTAAGTCGATGTAGAAGTATCCATCCACCTGCTTCATGTCGAGTAACATGCGATCGCATTTATGTCGGAGGTCCATAGTAAATAATATACACTGATTGACGGATGCCAGAATCCAGCATAGTAATTATGTTGGTGGGTGAATCGCTTAGTGTAGCAGCTGCAGGCGAATGGGCAGCACTGCCGGCCGTACTGTACCTGTATATTGACCCAGCGCCCATAATTAATTGTCATACAGTTTGCATACAGTAATGTCTATGTGATGGACAGCTACAATAAGCAGATATGTTGCAGATGCAGTAGCTGTACTGTGCCATTTTGTTACTTGGAAAGAAAATTACTGCACTGTCCAATAAGATATAATTACACTGCAACTTCAGGTGTCGTCATCTTTGCTCAGCTGCCAGTGTTTGGTACAGTGCGCATTTTTTGATTTCATAGTGCAATTCTTGCTTAATTTTTAATTAAATTTAAATGCAATCTCTTTATTATAAAGTGATGTGATTTAAAAAATATATTTTCATTACTACTTGCCATGGAGTACTGTATATATTATAGTACTATACTTAATGTTTTTTCCTCTTCCCTGTAACTATCAGGAAACGCCCAAATTCACTTTCAGCCGGTGGTTTCGGTCAGAAATACAGACGCAAGTCGACGGAAACCTATATATTAAAATATTAAATTAACATTCACCTTCTCAGAACTTGCAATGTGTTTGATTGTATGTCTTTGATAATGATGAATGAATATGTAGTATTATATTGATATTATCATTGGTTATTGAATTTATAATAATTATGAATTGAATATGTTAACTACAAAGGTACCATTGAAAAGCCTAAAGGAATTTTTTCCAGGCATAAAACTCTGACTATATTCTAGAATTTTCTGTGAATCAGTAATAACTTCAATTAAATCATCTTTAAATCAACCAAATTTGTATTTTTTTGTCCACACTGCGCCAACGCCATTTGTTTGAATGGGTCAGAATAAAGGTAAATGTGTTATACACTGGACTGGTAACCCATTCAGACCACACCCCGCCCAGTGCGTCTCTCTGACCCTGATTAAACGAGACAAACTATAATTATTGAATCGGTTTCATCTCTAGATATTCCTCTCCATGTGCTTCAGAACGCAGTGTTTTTGGTTTCGTTTCGTTTGGGTTTTCTTTGTCATGCACTGCTTTCTCTGAATGTCCAGGGTGTAGATTTGGGTGTGGATGGGATGGACATGTCCCTATGAGTATTGTGGGGGGTCCGTGTGTGTGTGTGGGGGGGGGGGGGGCTGGGAATTTGGGACTGATTTGGCCCCCACCAGTGCTGAAGCCAAACCTACATCCTTGATGCACGTCCCCAGATTCCGCTACATTGTCCTGAGGCAGAAGTTCCTGGAGGCTCTCTGTGTGAACAACGCCTTGTCCGCGGAGGAGCAGCCCCAGCATGTAAGTGCGAGAGCATCTGAGAAACCTGCCGCCTGCCGCTGATACTGCATTGACTTTGGTGGATCTTCACAATGAGCTACCCTGACCTGTGAATTTCTTTTTCAGTGTCAGTAAAGGTCAGTAAAGGGCTTTTTAAAGGCAAGTTGATACTTTGGGCAAAAAAATGAGGCAAACCCAAAATTGCAAAATATTAAGCTTTTAATGGTCTTATCAACAACTCATTGGTCAGATAATGAGCAACAACTGGAAACATGACCTCCTGAGGCCTTTTGCCACCATTTGCTCATGGCTGATCGCTGCTGCTGATCGCTGTGGGAAAAGGCTGTAATGAGGGAAATTAACAAACACGGTCTTCTTGTATGCAAAGGTATAATCACAAGAAGGTTTATATGTTTGATATAAAATTCAAACTAGCACACGTCTGGGTGTCCAGAATATTCTAAAATATTTTCTGGCTATTTGCTGTCGATTCCGTTAAAAGCTGAACGTTTTACAGTTTTGGGTTACGCCCTTTTTTGCCCAGGAGAGAACAGCACAAACACTGAAAACCCAGAATCCTTTTTATCACAAAGACGTTTGTCTTTTATTCTCAAAGTCTCCAGAAGGGGGTTCATGTGTCGCCGTGGTAATAGAGGATACTGGCCTTCGTGGGTGTTTGGTTCAACTTCTGCCCCAGTTCTGTGATTATGGTACTTGTACTGCTCAGACTGTAGGTGACAACAGAATATAAGTCTAAATTTCCTTGTGTGTGTGTGAATTATGTATATAATAAATTGGGGATGTCAAATGTCCCCTCAATGTGATAAAATCCTTTTTTGATGTTGTGGGGGCCGAAAAATGGAGTTGGCAAACTCAATTTTAGAAAAATCCGTGACTGCAATCAAAGAAATAAGACTGCCAATGCCAAGCCTTATATGTTACTTATGGTTAAGGTTAGGGCTATGGAAAGGTTAGGGTTGCCATTGTTGGGATTAGATTGTTGGGATTCCCCACAGACATGAATGGTGAGTCCCCACAAAGCTGTGAATACAAACGTGTGTGTGTGGGTGAGAGGGAGAGGCTGACTGATACACTTGCTGTTCTCGGTCCTCCTGCAGCTGGAGTTGACCATGAGGGAGGCAGTCCAATGCCTCCACTCCCTAGAAGAGTGCTGCCCGTCCAAGGAAGACTACCGCAAGCTGTGTCTGCTGCTGACACTGCCGCGACTGACGCACCATGCCGAATACCGGGACTGGAGCCCCAGCACGGCCCGCGTGCGCTGCTTCGAGGAGGCTTGCGCCATGACGTCCGAGTTCATCCCGGCTAACCGCAAGCTGAGCGAGGCGGGCTTCCGGGCCAGCAGCGACCGCCTCTTCCAGCTGCTCATCAAGGGCGTGCTGTATGAGTGCTGCGTGGAGTTCTGCCAGAGCCGGGCCACGGGCGAGGACATCACGGAGAGTGAGGTGCTGCTGGGCCTCGACGTGCTCTGCGGCAACGGCTGCGAGGATCTGGACCTCAGCCTCCTCTCCTGGCTGCAGAGTCTGTCTCCGGACGTTTTCTCCTGCGCCTTTCAGCAGAAGATGCTCAGCATCCAGGTGGACAAGCTGATGAGGCCAACCAAAGCGGCCCAAGCGGACCTCCTCACCCCCCTCATCAGCAAGCTGTCGCCCTGCCCCGTGTCCCCCGTGCGCCGGCCCCAGTCTGCTGACACCTACATGTCCCGGTCCCTCAATTCCGCCCTAGATGGCCTCTCCAGTGGCCTGTCCGGCAAGGAGAAGCGAGTGGCCGATGTCAAAAACAAGATCTCGCCCTTGTCGCACTCCTTTGCCAACTTCCAGTACTCCGGTGGCGCGAACCTGACCCGGAACCTGATGGAGAACTCGGGTTTCCAAGCCAGGGACTCCCCTGAGAGGTCGGACCCACATTCCAGAGTCTCCTGTTCATAGCATCGTTTCAGAATTGGAAATACTTGCACCTTTTAGATCTGGCTCTGATTCTGAAACATTCGTCATGCATTTTTGTGATCAGCTGCCATGTTTAGACATTTGGTTCATTATTGTTTGACAAATGGTGGGCTGTTATGAAACCTGAATGTGATGTGCCTACATGTACTGCGTTACACAGCATATAGTATAAGTAGCCATTCTATTGGGTGCACTGGTCTCAAACCCATTGTTATCAGGCACTAAGTACAGTTTTGTGTTTCAGGTTGAATAGTTTCCCAGGTGTGCAGGACAGAAGGGTTGTTTCATTACATGACCCACTATTACCATGCATAGTATAGTCTCTGAATGAGACACTGGCCCATTTCATGATTCTGAATGCTGTCTAGCAGAGCTGAAAAGTGTTACGTATGAGGGGAATGTGAGATATTTCATTGGGTCTGTCTAGTTTGTGATTTGGATTTCCCTCCTTAATGCTGCAGGCTGGACGTTCCAGTGGATAGTAGGACAGGTTCTGGGGCACCCCATTTCCCACGATCCTCTTCAGCTCCCGGTGGCGAGACTTTGTCCTCTGAGAACAATGAGGTAACCACCCTCCCCCCAGAAAATTGTCTAGACCAAGTTGATGTTTTTTTTTGTATTCCTTTTACTGAAGTCTGTAGATGCGAGGTTCCACATAAGGCACTGTCCTCTTTTGTCACCATTCTAAATTTATCAGGTCATAAATCCCAGTAAGTATATTGTCTGGTCAGCATTGCAGAGGGAAGGGAGAGATCACACCAGCAGGGTGTTACTGCATTCGCTGCATATAATTGGTGGATTATACCCCTCCTTGGAAGGGTCACATTATCGATTCCTGCAGTGACCAAGCCAGAGATGGCATCTCAGCATTCGTCGTATGCTGGATCCAAGGCAGAACTGGCAGGCTTGCTATTACAGATTCTAATGATTAATACATGTTAGGCTGGCTGTAGGAGGTTATGCTATCATTTGTCTGGGTAAGAAATGTTTTTAATTCAGCCGTACATTTTAAATGCATCTGAACGGCCAGCCTAGGGTTGATTTGTAAAGGCAACTGCAAAGAGTAACCCAGGGGCCCAGGAGGATGGGAACTTCAGATTTGCAGAGGGGGAGCAGTGCCGTGACTCGCACTGCACCCCCGTCCCGTGCCTCACTGCGTTATACCCCCTCGCCGACTAGTTCCAGGAGTACTGCAGGCAGCGCATGCGCGTGCAACAGCACCTGCAACAGAAGGAGCAGCAGAGACAGCTCTACCGGCAGATGCTACAGGAGGGGGGGGTACACCAAGAGGAGGGGCCCAAGCCGCAGCAGAACCTCACTGAGAAGTTCCTCAACAGGTCAGCCTTCCAGAGCACGTCTGCTTTTTCTTGGACAGCCTTCAGTAGACATGTTTTCCTTTTTATTCTAGAGGTATATTATAAACCAGGAGATGTTCCACTGGGATTTTAATGTTAATGTTACCGTGGCGATGCCACACAGTTTTCTGGTCATTAAGCAATAGTGTTGCAAAATCCTGGGAATTTTTCCGTTAATTCCCATGGAAAGTTTCCAACTTGGAATATTCCCCTGGAATGGAAAGTTTCTGGAAATGTTCTGCCCCTTTGCAACCCTACTTAGCAGTCTTATGTCTGTTTTTTTCTCTGTACTTAACTGTAGGTCCTTTATGATGATATGAATATGGTATCAGTGCAGATCCGTATTCGCCCAGCTAGTGAACGAATTATTCTCATGTTCTTTATTTAAATTTGTTTTGGTCCCATTAACCACAAAGGCGTTATGTTTGACCGAATTTTGTAAAATGTCAACTTTCCTCAGCCTTGGAACAGAGCCTGATTTATATGTTATAATAATATGTAGAAGAGACATTAAACATTGTGACCTATACAGGCCAATATTCTGCACATCCCGGAGGGGGGAGGTCTGTTAAGAGCTCAGTTTAATGTAGAAGTGTATTATCAATTAATGAATATTTTTCAAAGTTTATGAACTGCAAGGCTGTTTCTCCTCCTTTAAATTACACTTGTATTGAGGTAGCAGGGGAAACAGCATGTTTGTCAGATTCTTGTCTGTGGTCACATTATCTGTATGCATGCGTTTGTCCATGCAGGTCCATTCAGAAGCTGGAAGAACTGAATGTGGGAATGGACCACCTAGGAGGAGACGTGCAGTCCCTGAGCCAGCAGTGCAATGGGAGGCCAAGGAGCACAGGCCCCGCCCATAACAACCAACCCACCAATCAGTCTCTTGAGGGACAAATGCTGCGGGGCGGCCCTAGTGTGGTCAGCAGCACGCCCCAAACGGACAGGGCCTGTGTCATGCCCCTGCTGATGGAATCCCCAATTCTCATCCCCAAGAGGTGAGTAGACCTTCTCAAGCAGACAGCTCCCACAGCAACGCCACTAAGATCACACCTGACTGATGTCCAAGGGAGATGACTTGTGTGGCTGTCTAACCCCAGTATGCAGAAGGGCAGGATTGCCCAGGCCGGTGCTCCAGAGGGGTCAGACTGCTCCCTGACCTGCAGCAGGCTCATGGAGGTAGGTTCTCCTTCATGGAAGCAGGTCGTATAAAACAGCAGAGGTCAATCAGGCCTTGTTATGGTGCTAATTGATCAGCTACGGTCACTTGAATTGGAAAAGGCAAGATAAAATGGAGATATTTAGCCCTTAAGCAGCTTTGAAGTTTAGTAGCTGATAGTCAAGATGATAATTTCTCTCCAAACAATGGTTTAACACATCGATTTACTACTGGGACACAATGAGAAGTCAGAGAACCTGCGGCTTCCTGCGCACATGATTGGCGGATTCTGTTCAAACTCAACAAAAATGATTCCTTTAGGTTTCTCTAGTTACAATAAAATAGGGAACTGAACAAATTAGTCATACATTGGAAGCAGTTTACAGACTCCTTAAAAATGTTATGTGACAGATGTTTCTTTAAGAAAGTCGTTGTTTAGGTGGGTGACTAAAGGCAATCGCTGTGCTGGCTCTGTTTGTCCCAGCAGGGGGAGCCCAAGGCTCTGTTTGTGGCCATCAGCGTCCTGGAAGACACCCAGGCTGTCCGTGCAGTGGCCTTCCACCCTTCGGGCGACCTGTATGCCGTCGGCTCAAACTCTAAAACTCTCCGAGTCTGTGCCTACCCAGATGGCCCTGATACCCGGTAGGCGAATGTCAAATGTGGATTGTGGCTGAGTGGAAGCAAAAATATGGACCATCTAGGGGTCCCAGAAGCCCAGGCTGAGAAGCACTGGTTTAGAGGATACTTTTGCCGGCATTTTTTATACCCATGCTGGATATTGAATATAATGCAAAAAAGGTAGAACACCAGTGCCTTCTTAGAATTTGAATTTGTAGCATTTTAGTCATAAGTCACATGGAGCCTGTGATAAGGTACTATGTTAAGGTTGAGATGATGACCTTTTTCCCTCCCTGAGTAGCTCTGACATCCCCAAGTCGCCCGTCGTCCACTTCAAGAGGAACAAACACCACAAGGGCTCCATCTACTGCGTGGCCTGGAGCCACTGCGGCCAGCTGCTGGCCACCGGCTCCAACGACAAGTACGTCAAGGTGCTGCCCTTCAATGTGGAGACCCATAATGCCACAGGTGAGACGTCCTGTCAGGCCAGGAGCTCCACAGCCACAGTGCAGATCCCCGGGTTCTCCAAGGGCGTTGCTTTAATTAGGATATCTTCCACCTAAAAGACACACAGATTTAACCCTGAGAACCCAACAAATACAAAATGCGTTTCACACCCATTAATCTCATAACTTTGGATATGTATAACACACATATAAGAATCACATATCATTGGAATCGAGAGAACTTAAAGTATTCCAGAGTAATCCTGTGTGCAATGAGGCATATATTTAAAACATTTTTCAGCAAAACGCACCCCTAACAATCCATAAAACAACAATATTATGCACATTAGATGAAAAACAAAGCGCATATTCACTCACCTAATGATCTACGTGCTACCTTTCTGGGGAAAAAATATCTATTTTATAATTAATTTATTATAAGCATATAAATAAATTGTCTGGAGTTTTACTAGAAATAACAAAAAAAAATGCAGCATTCTATTTATTAGGAGGACAGTTACTTGATATTTTCGTAATATTTATTCACAAAAGTTTGTATGTTTGGAAAAATGATAACGTAGAGACTCTAATCTCAACATTTATCATTTTATTTGATTATATTTGTAGGGCCAGCAAATGTTCATATTAGATGAGACTAAACATTGAGAAATTTCAATAGACGCCAGTAGTTTTTCCTCATAAAAAGGATATGAAGACTGTGTCAGCATTTACACATCAAATTATGACATATCTGAGTAGCCCAGAATGTCCTGAAAGCAGACACACACAGCTTATGTGGGTAACTCATGTATATACCAAGTAATAGGCCTAAAATCAAAGGGATATAAAAACACACAAAAATGTATAGGGTTGAAAGAGTTAAAGGAAACAAGCCTGCTGGACATTGTGTAGAAACAAGATTACCACATGTTTTTGCCGTGGGTTTACAGCTTTTTGTAGGAACCATTGTTAAGGAAACACTAAAACATTTTGTCAGTAAGTCTTACCAAAACTTGATTGATGTAGCCAGTGACTGATTTATAAAACAGCAAAAAAATAGCCAAAAGGCTTGTACTTTGGTTACTTATGGTTAAGGTTAGGACTGGGTAAGGCGTAAGGTTATCGTAGTTAGGATTCGGGTTATGGCCACAGAAAGGAATGGAGAGTCCCCACAATGACACAACGACAGGAATATATGAATTGTGTGTGTGCGTAGGTCCAGACCTGGAGTTCAGCATGCACAATGGGACTGTCCGAGACCTGGCCTTCATGGAGGGGCCGGAGAGCGGGGGTGCCATCCTGATCAGCGCCGGTGCCGGAGACTGTAACATCTACACCACCGACTGCCATCGGGGCCAGGGGCTGCATGCACTCAGCGGGCACACAGGTATGAGGGGGCAGCATCCCGCCCGTCAGCTGGCACTGGGGTGGAGGAGTGAAGCAGATCGTTGCTGAATCTTCCATGCTGGGCTTCTCGTTTTTGATTACAGGTCACATCCTGTCACTCTACACCTGGGGAGGGTGGATGATCGCGTCGGGATCCCAGGACAAAACTGTGCGATTCTGGGATTTGCGGATCCCGAGCTGTGTCAGGGTGGTGGGGACGACGCTGCACGGTACAGGTACGTCTCCACATGTCTTTCCAAATTGGTTGCTCTTACTAGCAAAAAATGGCACCCTGTTTTATTTCACACTGTCCACTAGATGTCACTATTGTTTCTTCATTGAGCTTCCAGTAGCTCCATGCTCGGACGTTGTACTGAAATTGCTTACAGGGTGTGACGTGAATAATGTTCACCCAAGCCCCCATTCCATTGTAGCCCCACCCTCAGCCAGACGGCCGTTTTCCTGCGTGTTTCCCTTGTCTTGTCCCCAACACGGCTGTTTTCGGTATTTCTTTTTCCCTGTCTCATTAGTCTGGTCTCCAATCCCATGCCAATATAAACCGCTGTACCCCCCAGGTAGTGCGATAGCTTCCGTGGCTATGGACCCCAGTGCCCGACTCTTGGCCACAGGCCAGGAAGACTCCAGCTGCATGCTGTACGACATACGGGGGGGCAGGATTGTACAGACCTACAGGCCCCACGCCAGTGACCTCCGCTCGGTTCGCTTCTCCCCAGGGGCGTGCTACCTGCTAACCGGGTCCTACGACGGCAAGGTCAAGGTCACCGACTTGCAAGGTGAGGGGGCATACAGCAATACATCAGAGCCAGTTTTTGATCGCAGTTATATGAACATTTGTTGCTATTGCTTACTCATCCACCTCAGTCATTGTGAAGGATGCTGCCATGCAGTTATTTTGCAATGTCTGCCTCTCGAGGGTGGGTGGGGGCGAGGTGTGGGTTGTGACCCCATCAGCTGCTCATTATAAATGGCCACATGTTGTGTCTCCTCAGGGGATTTGACCAAGCAGCTGCCCGTTATGGTGGCAGGGGAGCATGCAGACAAAGTCATCCAGTGTCGGTGGCACGTGCAGGACCTCTGCTTCCTGTCGTCGTCCGCGGACAGGACCGTGACGCTCTGGGCCCACAGACCTTAGTGCTGGTGGCAGGGGACTTCCCATGAAGCTCAACATACGAAATCACCACCTTCGCCGTTACCATCCCCCCCGAGCAAGCCTGAGAAAGACATGTGATGACGTGGTCTCTCGGAAACCATGGTTGTGCCAGAACACTCAGATTTCACCATTTTCCACTGCTCTGTTTTTGAAGGTACGTTTATACATCTGACAGTGAGCAAATGAATGCCGCGAATGTCTATCCTGGTCACATTTCCCATTCAGATCATAATATAAAAGAAGATAGTATGTATATTGTGCCTTGAGAGAGCAGTATGTTTGGATTAGCCTATAAGAACGCATCTCATTGCAATAATATCAACAAGTAACAAGTTTGAGTGTGGTAATTGTGGTGTAACTATTCTTTTGTGAGATAATGGAAAGAGCTAGTGCTTCTGTCTTTCCTACATTTTTAATTTAGTTTTATGGTATTCCTGTTTCTGCAGAATTTGCCATACAGCCATTAAGACACTGTAAATTCTGGAGATTAAGGATTTTTCAGCGTAACTTTAAGGAATTTTATTAATGAGAAACGCATTTCATTTTCCTATAGGAATCCTTATGGGACCCCTTAACAAATCAGATTTTTAAATTGTGGGCTTATTTGTGCAGAAAGACAAGGGTCTAAATCCTGTTCTAGAAATGACTGCGAGGATTGATGGTGTCCTTGCATTTCCCGTGACACATAATTTACTTATATTTGGTATTAATATGACCCGAAATCTTGGTGATCATTTTGAAATTGATACCCAACTAGCTTTACAGCATGACATTTCGATTTGACATGTTTAATATAATAGAAAGAAATGCTGAAGAGTAATTGCCTATTATGCAAAAACTGTTCTCTTCTATATATCATTTTTGCATTTTGTCAAGGTAAATTTGATGCAAAGCTAATTCAACCCCAAACACTAGTTATTTGTGCTTTTTTTCTGGAATTGTCACTTTAAATGTTGTGAGAATATTTCAAATAAAATATTTTTAATTAAAGCTTTAATGTCTATTCCTTGGATGTCTAGAGAAGAGTATTGCTGCGGTCATGTCAATAAAGTTCTTTCAAACATTTTATGGTCTATGTATATACCATCTTTAAATGACCGAAATTACGTTTAATTCTTCGTTAAAAGTGTAATTTTTTCAAAAATGGTGTAGACTGAATACATCTGACGGATAACATATAGTTTATGAATGTTAAATAAGAACCACAGTGTGGTACCGACATGCTTTGCGCGTTTCCTTTCGTCACGTCAGAAAATGAAAGTAAACATGAGATTAGACATGGAACCGGGTGTTATTACTATTATGTAATTACACTCACAGAAACAGTTATTGTTAATGTATCGATGCAGCCAATGTCGTGACATCCATAGTAACAGCATTTAATTCTGCGGTCCCTCGTTTCGGCAAAAGTTATTTACATTTTCATAATTAGACAGCAAGCTCGTGAGCGCGTATCTACTTCGTAAATATGACATTTACGTTGGGGAAAGCGTGCATTCTTTTGCTGGGATGCGATATCTTGGTGGCCGTGTTGGGACAAGATGATGAATGGATCGATCCCACCGACATGTTCCAGTATGACGAGACCTCTAAAACAATGACACGAAAGCTTAGAGATCACAAGGCAAGTCCAGCTACATGCTAAACCAGTGTTTTACTCTTTGTTTAGGTCATTTCTGAAGACATGTTTTAATCTATCCATCCTTAGATTGTTTATCTAGGGTAGGTTGCGGTGAGTCTGTAATACAGCAAAGCTCTGACAAGTTTGTTGAGTTAAGCTACCATAGTGCTAATCGATAGCCCTAACCCCAACCCCAAAACGGTGGAACTGCACATGCGCAGAAAGGCTCGGAACTCCTGGACACATAATTTATTATAAAATGTAAATTAGAAATAACTTATAAAAATAAAATGTCTTTTTAGAAATAAACGAGCAAGCAAAAATACTACTACACAGAATTCTTGAAAAAGGTATGGAAGAATAGCGTTTTGTTTGTCTGTCTGAAGAAAAGTCCTCCCGTTGCAACTAATGGAGCCGATAAGGAAGACAGCCGCTGCCACGCAGAGCTCAGTCTGCGCATCTTAAGGAAAGAGGTTCGTGCGTTAACGCTAATTAAACGTCTGCAGCTCGGCATGGTATATATCTCAGGTTTATGGGCAGCACGTTTCGTCCATGTCTCTTCAGTTACTTAATTTATGTATATATTAAGTGCAATGTATACCGTACTGTGCTAATTCAACCATTTTTTTTAGATTCAAAATGTAAAACTGAAAGCTCACGATTTTATGGAACAAGAAGGTTTGAACCTGGATCCAGGAAGCAAACTGGCCCATCTGATCAACAGCATTCAACACTTAACTGACGTAAGAACAGGTGTTAACAGTGTTTCACAGCAATTAAGATGACTGGAGTGCAACTGTTGATAGAGGTAAAGAATAATTAATTGGAATCTGTAACCATTGTTGGGAGTAAAGCACTTGTTGGGACTGTTAACAGCTGATAGAGGTAAACAAAGCTTCTCTCTGCACATTTCAATACAGCAGTTTGTTAGGGGTGCTTTACTTTAGTTAGTAGCTGATTTCGCTAAATGAAATTAACTAAATTGGGCAATGTGCTCTACTCTAAATCAACCAGTACATCACTGCTACCAGTATCAATAGCATTCATTAAGTTGTAGTCAGAATTTTGGTGCTTGTTTAATTATCAAAGTTCCATTTGAAGCTTAGTCGCAAGACCGGAGGTAGGAAATGATACCTAAGGATTACTCTGCAAACTGCATTGTGATTTCATATGTACAGACATTTACATTTATTTATTTAGTAGTTTTATCCAAGGTGACACACAACTGAGAAAGCAGTGTCAGTCAGTCTTTTGAGAAATTGGGGTTAAGGGCCTTTTTCAAAGGCCAAATGGTGACATCACTCGACCCTTGGATCTGAAATAGCAACCTTCCGATAATGAGTCCTAACGCACTGAGTCACACCAATATGATTATTTCCCAGCAATTAAGGTTACATGTGTTGGTTAAGCTGAATGCAAACCATGCAACTGCCTATCAAGTATCCAGTACAAAGGCATGGGGAGTCTAACCAAGCCAGCAAAGGACAACGGCACATACATACTCTGGGCATAATACAAAGAAGGCAACGATCCTAAATGCCTGTTTTTGTACTGCAAAAATCCTTTAAAACAGGAACATGAACTGTATGCACACAGCAAGGACAGGGTTCAAAACCTAGAGATGTGAGGTAGCAGCGCCATCTGCTGTCGACGTGCCACTCTGAACGATCCAACGGATGCAAAAGCTTGGTTTTGTAACACTGTTGAATTAATGCATTGTTCGTGTTTTTTGTCATAGTTGAATGACGAGGATTTTCATACTATTCCAAATCAGTGCCTTACCTACTGTATAAAAATCAGAACATCTACTATGGTAAGTTCATAGTTTTTTTTACTGTTAAAAACTATTAGCTTCGATTCAAGAAGTACCACTGACATTTCATTTATATCGTGCAGATGCTGTTGGACAGATTTGCACCAGAACTACTGAAGATTATGGCTTTCTTGTCAGAACGAAACGCACACTGGCTTCTCCTCGCTGTGACACTCCTGCCTTTGGTAAGACGGTGGCAGCTTCTGTATTTTCAATTTTATAAAGAAATGTCTGGCACTAGCACTTACGCTCTTGCATTGCAAGCAAAGACCGACAGACTGTCCCTAACACAGAGATTTTTTTCCCCTTAGACTTTGACTTAGTAAACATTCTAAAATAATCACTTTGTTCTAGTAACAGGAGTTACATTGCATCTCATTGATTCCATCTTTCCATTAATAGTCTTAGCAATTTTCCTTCAGACTTTGTCATCTCCACCTTAGCTGTGGTTCTTCATGGAACATCATCAGATCCTAACTGGCACTTGGACATACCCAACACTTACGCATAAAGTCAGCAGCTAAACGTCTGCATTTGATATCCATCACATGTGCACAAATGTTACAAATGTTTAGTTTGATAGTAACCTGTACATACAGTGAATGATCAAACTTTTTTACAGTGGGATTTCTTCTGTAATAGATTTTACAGAGCGGAAGTTTTCACTGGCTTTAACAAATGTTAATTTCCTTTTGTTTCATAAAGTTTGTCTACAAGCTAGCAAGATGCTTCAGAAGACATGGGGAGCAGCAGGAAGAGCCTGGAGAGATTGAGCGTCCTGAGGCCAACCAGCCCCCTGTTTGCCAGAATAATGGCCAAGCAGGGGAGGAAGAGAGAGATCACAGCATGGAACATCCCCTACACCTGCCCGCTGAGGTCCTGGGGTGTGAAGCAGCAAACAGCGATGATCCAGCACAGCAGGTACGTGATTTAGCACACGATTAACAGTGTTTAGCTTTCGTGACCATAATTAAAAAAACACACCGACACTGGTAATATATTTTCCCGTGGTAATCCTGGGAAATCGCTTTTGATAAAAGCATCAGTTAAATGAATTAAATGAAAACGTGTTAAGCTATGGTACCTACTACAAATTAAAAAGTGGAGCATTGCAACAACAATGGAAAGACTGTGGGTTCAAATCTTAAGGATCACACAAAAAAAAAAAAAAAAATATATATATATATATAAAAAAGTGACCCTTCCCTGTATTATAAGTTGCTTTGGATATAAGTGTCACATAAATGAGGTCAACGTGATTCTTATGAGGAGTTCTAGGAAATAAAACTCACGGTGCTCTAATATCTTTATTCAGAGTGACTGTGACCGCTCCCGGTTATATAGGCTTAGCATTTCCTTGCCTTTTTGATAAACTTCTCCCTAAAGCCACTGTGGCACCTGCAGCCAGTCTGTAAAATGTCTTGCCTCATTGTTCCTCCTTTCCCGACTGCAGTCCATGAGGGAGGATTGCTACGATGACAATTATGAGCTCATCAAGCCACCCATGCCAGAAACTCAGCCAGCCAGCCATTACTGGTCATCGACGCGCAATGAAAGGTGACTAACAAGAAAACACCTCAGGACTTTATTGTACTTTTAAACGGAGAGAAAGTGACATCTTCAACATTTAAATTTTGTGTTTTGCATATGCTACTTCTGAACATGTGCCAAGAACACTTTTTTCTTATTACTCCTATGTTGTAGTTTGAATATAAACCAGACGATCAGAACAGTTGCAGCATGAACGGTGTGGAATTTTAGTCCGTAGAATTTGCATCCTTCCTTTGATGACCTTCACTGCAATTTAAGTGTGGGAGCCATTCATTATTTTGTTGTTGTGGTTGTGGTTGACACTAGATGGCAGTGTGGGCTGAATAAGCTATAGGTCACGGTGGCAAGAGGGGAGAGGAAAACCCTGAAAACAACGGGGTCAGGGGGCGTAGGGGTGAGGTGGCAACGAGATCATATGGTTTTAACAGCTAATATGCCATAAACCAGTGGCTGTCAAAGTCGGTCCTCAGGCCCCACTGCCCTATTTGTTTTCCAGGTATCCCTGGTCAGGTGTGTTCAGTCAATCAGCAGTGTGTAGGTCAGGGATAGCTGGAAAACAAACGGGGCAGTGGGTCCCGAGGACCGAGTTTGAGAACCACTGCCATAAACTGTAGTAACCCTCAGGCTGTGATAATTGTAACCTTTATAATATTATTATTAAATGGGAACTTGACCCAAAGAGTAAATGGATGTGGATCTCAAGTTACTTTGTATAGTTACTGGTTTGGCGAGTTGTCAACAGGATCTAGCCGCTTTCACAGTGGAGTGGACGATGGATTGTCTACATTTAGTCATACAATCAAATTTACTCAACACTGTACATCTGATGCAAAGCCAATATTTACAGCTCCAAACAGATGTAACTACAGCAAGCAAGAGCTTACTAGGCAGTATTTTATAAAGCAAACTGGCTATCAACAAATTCTACAACAAATTGTGGCAAAGCGAAAAATATCTAGTTCAATCGGAAGATTTTTCATGACGTCTCTGCACTTCTGTCAGATCTGGGTTTTGTGCAGTCTTGGAATTTCAGTGCCTATGAAGGACTTTCCCCACTTTCAGTAGAGCAGCAGTTTCCACTGATGGCCTTCTTAGTCTGTGGAGCATGAACACTTCCTCTGTACCAGCAGGATTCTACGCTGGGCTGCACCCGGAGAGTTCTAAGAGTTCTTCTTTGGGTGGCCCATCCTCTAGTTCAGTTGGAGCTGGACTGCTCTGATAGCAGATGGAAAGTGAGCAGATTTGTTTAATTTACCTTTTCTTATAAGGCCTACTATCAAAAACTAAAACAGATCATCAGGATCCGAGAAAACCTTAAAAAGGGGGAAAACGCAGGGAGCCTCATAATGACGACTAAACTTATCCCAATGTAAGTTTCCACACTTACACGTTCATCTTTGTCACTATAAATTCTGGCAAACATGCTCCAACCCTGATTCCTTTATCAAAGACAGTTATGATACTTGTAGTGAAAATGGGCGACTGGACACAGCAGTGTGCCGGCTCAGCTGGAGCTGGGCCTCCGTGAGAACGGCGAGAACGTGGCCCGCTGCTCATCCATTCGCTTGGCCTGAGCTTGCAAGATAAGGCTGAAAAAGTCATCATCTGGAACGGTCAGGCTTTTAGTGGTCAACAGAGGCCCAGCGCATCTCTGGTCATCCAGTCTGGAGCTCTATAAGGGAAAGGTGCATGTATGAGGGTGGGGCACAGGGAACTGCACTTCAGCCAAACCCAAACATGGGCTCTGATAAGCCCTTCATTCCACAGTTGCTGGTTTATTATGCGTGTGTACATCTTCCTCAGTCTCCCGAGCTGCCTTTGACACAGTGAACAGCCATTTTCTTTGGGCACGAGCACCAGAGGTACACTCTGTCCCAGACTGATACTATGAGGTGGCATAGAGAAACCACAAGTCCTTCAGCACCACCAAACAATGCTAATCTTGGGAATGATACTTGAACCCGTTCCTTCCCTGAGGACACCAGCTGATAGGTTTTCCTTTCTTTAGTTCTCGCAAGTCTCTTCATGCTTGAGAATCCGCCAAAGCTCAAAATTCCCCAACAATGATCTCATCTACATACTGTCAACACTCTCTCCCTACCTTTACTTCTCATACCGTTTTACCAGTACAATCGTTGCCTCAACATCTGATTCACCCTTTTTCACTGGGCAAGATAATGAAATGTGCAACTAACAAAATTTTTTTCATGGAATACTGCAAATCTTATCTGGCTTTTCTTCCTCCAAGCACTGCTAAGCTGATTATAGAGTCTGGCAGCACCTGCAAGTCCTCCATAGATATCTCCGTGTCCTTCCTGACCTTACCAGACTCCTCTGGCCTCCTGAGTTAGTAGCCAAATGAGTGTGTTGGTTTAAGTTTAATGGCAAGATCTCAGTCTACTCCAACCAACCTGACACTTGACCAGTGTATCAAAGAAGTCCTCGCTGAGCTCCTGGGCATCGCCGCTCCCCTTCAGGCGGCTGAGAACGGACTGCTGGTGCTGCTGGTTGACCCGTAGGCCTGGGAGGAGGTCCGCGCTGGCCCGCTGCTCATCCAGATGTCGGTTCTGAAAGCTGGCAATTGTATCCAGGCAGGGTTCGTGTGGTGAGGACGCCAAAACCGTGTGAGCTGGTGGGGAGCAGATGGTTGGATTAGCATCTGTCTGCTAGCATTGTTGGACGGAGTAGCCAAGAAGAAGCCAACTCACATTTCTTCATAGGCCTGGGCAAAGGTGGGGTAGGGCTGCTGGGGGCAGATAGATGGCTCTTGCCTTCCTGTATCTTGCATCTTTGGTCATCCATTCGACTACTCTGGAATCTACTCAGCAGGTCAAAGAAAACCTCGTCTCCCAGCATATCGTGGGCCTGCGACGCACAATAACCAGTCCCCAAATCTTAGCAGTCGCAGAGCTCAAACGCTACAGTGTGCTATTGCCGTAAAAAAAAAAGAAGAAGTCGACAGACTTTCCACTGAAGACCTACATGGATGAAGGGTACGACACACCCCTCAAGACTGATGCAAATGAGAACAAGACATTTCATCAGAATCAATTATATTCGAGAAATGCTACCTCATCAGCACCAAAATATCCCTCTAATACACACAAAATCAGAACAAATATACAAAAAAGTCCTATCCGGGAAACTCAGTAAAATCTGAACAGCTCTATTCGCTTTATTGGAAGGTGTAGCCAGTTGTGGTCGGCCACCCCGGCACCACGTGACGGCCTCTGCTTACCTTCCCTGCCCCCTCGAGGTCTCCCTCCACATCCAGGCTGTTACTGTAGTTCTGAGGGGCCTTAAGGGTGGAGCGGCTGTTCTTGTACATCTTTGCCCGGAGGCGACTGACAAAGGACCGCTTGGAGGACGTCTTAGCCGGGCTGGTTATGATGTCAGGCTTCTGGTTCTGTTCCTTTACAGACAATAGATGGAAAATATGACAGACATAATCATCTGGTTCTTTAATTTTCTCGTGCAAAAAAAATACTATGTTCAAAAACTAAACATAGAACATTATAATCTAAGGAAAAGCTGGATAATGAGAACAAAATTTGGCCAAAATATCCAGGCCCACGCCTCTAATAATAATGATAATTATAAATCATACCTTTACAGATACTTAATATTATAAAGTTAATGGTTATTGTCTGCTTACACTGATCGTGTCTGGACACAGTTTCCCCAGCTCCATTTTCTCCATGCTTTGTCGCCTTTCTACTCTGGGCTTTTCCCCTGAGGAACCAAGAACAGAGGTTGGCATTAACAAGAATACCTCTCATTCATCCAGGGGCTACGAGACGTGGACATTCAGGTAGGAAGTTATTAAGGATTTACCTTGGATGTCCAGCCCCTCGTTTTCTATCAAGGCCGCACTGCTGTCAGAGTTGTTGCGGAGACCGAGGACTGCCTGAAGGTCTGAGACGTTCATGCTAGCAATGAGTTCGCCACGTTGGTCTCCTGTCTGTGAAAGATGGAACATTTTATTATGTCAGCATACAGACATGGACAAAATGGATTTTGTTTAGTTAAGCGTAATTTATTTAAATGTGATTCAAGTTTCCAAAACCATAACACAGATAAGATCAATTTTAGTTGATTATCATTCCCTAGTTGGTCAGCTGAGTGTGTATCATTTACTGGACAGCCAGGACATATCAACATGAACATTAACAAACGGCCACCAGAGGGAGCCAGCAGACATGTAACCCATCGTATAACCTTGGGCCGATAATATGTATCTCCTCATTTTCCATTTAAAATGTCCAGATGTTTGGAATCGTTCCCTTTTATCTAAAAAAGGAAATCTAGGTATGCATGATACTTTTGGACAATATACGTTCTAACAACATAATTTCTGGAGGAGCGGAAGTACCTCTTTGGAAATTTCCAGATGTTTCTTAGCAAAGTGCAGAGCCTGGTCAAGATTTCCCAAAGCGGTGTAGGCGTTCCCCAAACTCCAGCATGCACATCTCTCTCCCACCCTAGCCACAGACACACACCCAACAGAGAATCTAATTTAAGAACCCTCTGAAAACTAAGCCTGTTAAAATATTCACAAACCAACCACTACACCAGGGGTCTCGTACTCTAGTCCTGGGGGGACGGAACCCTGTGTAGCTTAGTTTTTTTCCCTGTTCCACCATGAATAATTCAGCTCCTGAGCTGTGTGGTAATTAGCACAAGGAGTTGAATCAGGTGTGTTAAATGAGGGGAAACCCAAAAATGTGCAGGGCTCCAGACCCTCCCAGGACTGGAGTTTGACACCCATGCACTACACTATCCTCCGCAACACAGAAAGCATTGAAACCGATCGCCCTTTGATTTTGAATTAGCATGGTGACATTAAGCTCCCCAACCCTGGCAAATTTTGCAGACCAACCTGTCGTTGAGGTCCTGTGCTATAAGAAGGTGTCTGCAGTGGTAGTCGATGGCCCGCTTATAGTCCTGAAGCAGGGTGTAGGTGTTCCCCAGGCTGTACAAGGCTTGGGCCTCCACCGCCCGATCCTGAAGCTGCCGAGCAAGCTGCAATGTCCTCCTGCAAGCCAGTCCAACACTTACCTCAGCCCCACTCCCAGAACTGGGTCATTGAAGAAAAAGGAATCATCCCCCCCGTCCCCAAATATAGCTCCGCAAGAAAAACCTGGACAGGCCTTGCGCTTCACCTGCCTCGCTCCAGCAGTCAGAAAAAATAAAATCTACTGCTATTCACATGGAAGCAGCATCTTCAGCGGCTCGAGAGGAAACATTACTTGTAATGCTCTGCTGCCACTTCAAATTCTCCAAGGAAAATGTAAGTGTTCCCCAAGTTGCAGCACGCCCTTCTCTCCGCAGCCTTGTCACCAAACTCCTTGGCAATGAGCAGCCTCTTTGAAAACAAACAAGACTTTTTAGGTCTAAGTTATTTTAAAAGCATTACGTCGGAGCTCATCTCAGAATTGGAAATTCGGATGCGAGACAAGGGGCATGACAAGGCTAAAAGAGGCAGTTGTCGTATTAAAAAAAATAAGCAATCTGGCTGCATTTAGAGAGTGCAGTTAATAGCATGTCACAATTTATGGCTACTGGATAGCAAGAAAAATCAATCAGATTCAATCAATATAAAATCATTTGCTAACTAAATATCAAGGCATAGTAACATTGAAAAGAAATAGTAAAAGAAAATGCTTAACAATAAATACAAATCAAGCTTAATACTATAATGCAGGGCTCAGCAATAATAAAATGGCAAAGTGTGAGAGAGACAAAGACACCAAGGTCACCACCAAGGTCACCTACAGGGTCCTCCACAGGGTCCTTCATGAGACTGCCAGGCCTACCTGCTCGTGCACCGCAATCGCCTTGCCGTAGTCACCCAGCATGTAGTGTGTGTTACCCAGGTTGCCATAGGTTCGCCCCTGAGCTGCTCGGTCCCCCAGCTCCTTCACTATCAACAAATTCGCCCTTCAGACAGGAATGAAGCAAAAGGGTCCATGTCACACAGAGTAATAAAGATATTACTCTGCTCCTAAAGAGTTACACTCAAACAGAAAGTATAGCCGCTTTCACACCAAAGTTCCAGAACCTGGTCCCAGTCTAAAGTCCCTGGGCTGTCTGGACCTGGAACTTTTGTAGCTCCTGGGCACTTTTGTGTGTCACTTTCACACCACACAACAGGACCTGGGACTTTATGCTAAATAAGCACGGGAGACTCAAAAAGCTCAAAAAACTACAGTCACATCGAAACAATGGGAGGATACATAAGTCATTTTGTTAGTTATTGGGGGGGTCGACTGCACTCAGAACGGGACACCACCTTCCATTTATATGACCCGCAACATTTTTATGATTCTCATTAAATCTGACCAGCAAATCGATCTTCTGCTGTCTACAGGATAAAAAAAAACGACACATTATCTATTAATAAGCACTGAAGTTTCACCAGCAGCACCGGTGATATTAGACAGAAGTATATCGGATAGCAATGGATTTTTCCGAAACATAAATATGGAGATACAAGCAAAAAATGTATTAACTGGTGCATTAAATGTAACTGGGATACAAAAATAATCTGCTCAGTTTTTGCTCCGCTGCATCTGTTTTTCTACGCTTCTGCATAACTTCCACATTAGTTCCAGTGGCTCCGCAGTAAATCGTTTTCTAGCGAAAAGTACCTAGTCTGGGTGAAGGACTAAAAAAGGGGCTCCGGAACTGCATCTGAGGAACTACAATCAGGTCGAGTTCCTGCGGTATGAACACAACAAAAGTCCCTGGTCCCAGAAAAGAAAGAAAGAAAAAAAGTTCCTGCAGTGTGAAAGCACCTTATGAAAACACAGCCAGCCAATACATCGCACTGCTAACAACCAGAAGACTCACTCATAGAAGCTAACAGCCATCCTTAGAGTCAGCAGAGCATCCTTTGGGAAGTCAGAGGGGTCCGGCCCACTCCAAAAGAAGCTCCTCCCCTTGGCGTGGTACACGTTCCCCAAACTGTACAGCGCTCGGGCCTCACCAACCTGCCATTTCAGAGGAACGGAACACACACACCAGCAGTCTTTTTTAACACTTAAAACGTCTTTCAAACTAAATTCCAAATCAAGTTGTACTTCTTCCTTAGTAGACTCTTTTGCAACAGCATGGTAGTAGAGTCAGTAGTTCGGTGATTTCTACAGCGTTTACTTGAAGAAAAATAGGATTCTAGGATACTCCTTCAAGCTGTGGGCAGCCCAGCAATGTGAACCGGTAATTGTGGTCACACCCAGTTCTTCAAGCTCTGCAGTTAGTTATTTACAGTAACTGCTTATCTCCAACTTCACAGTCAGGCAAAGCCAAACAACGCAACACAGACAACTATCAAAAATGTTTCACCTTATCATGAAGGATCCTAGATATGTCCAGGTGATTCTGGCAGAAAAATATCGCTTCCTCGAATCTCCCCAAAACCTTCAAAGTGTTACCGATGTTTCCGCTCGCTTTGGCTTCTCCAAGCTGATCTCCTACAGTCCTGTGAATGTAAACAGATGAATAACAATCCATGAAACTAGTTGTAAAAAAAAATAGATCTTCACAAGGATAAGTGGAAAAAAAACAGAATACTTGGTGAGGGTGAGGTCATAACGGTGGAACTCCAAAGCTTTGGCGTAGTCGTCGAGGTGGAAATAGGCATTTCCCAGCTGGCTGTAAATGGCACTGAGCATCTGGAGGTCACCAGTCCCAATCTGCATGGCCGCCTCGAAGCAGGCGACTCCAGCACCATAGTTACCCTCCTTGCACAGCTGCTCTCCCTTCAGGGCCAACTCCAGACAGGACTTCATCCTGCAGGAGGGTTACAGGTATGCTGGGGGCCACCACTGCCTGTACTACAATAACTAATGTTACACCACCAGCTGTCAACATCAAATGACAAAATTAACACACATACCTCTCCTCTGAAACAGTGGATTTTGCAAACTATACATAATAAATGTAGGGATGTGAATAGCTGTTTTCGGTTTATAAGCTGATATAAATAAGTGAATGCAGTAACTGGATTTTTAATCAGGCAGATGCAAAAATGCAGGAACGTTCTGAACAGAAATCAGCATATAAGGGGAGTCCAGTTCTGGAAAATTTGTGCCCAACATCCTGACAGCTTTTGAAGACATTCTCCTGAAGTTTACACAAAAGATCCGTGAAGGCAGCTCTGTCTGGACAGCAGGACGGTACCAGATCCGCACATAGAGATTCATTCAGAAAACAGATTTTACTCAACTTACACCTTTGCTGCTTACCCAGGTGCGCAAATATCTCCTGGCTCAGGTTTCAGCCATAGAAAATAACCTCAATGGAACATTAAATTATTACCCAGCATCCTGAATTATACCTTAGTGTTTCAAACTGAGAATCAAACCAGACATAACACTGCATTTTTATTTAAAATACCTAATTGTTAAAATATTAAGAATAGATTCCCCCCCCCCCAAATCATTCAGTATTATCAAAGTAGTCACAGCCATAGTAAGATAATTATTAAGACTAATTATCCCTATAAATTACAGAAAAGCAACAAGAAAAACGAAACGCTGTTGACTTGTCACCACTAAAATATCACCATACCTGCTTCCATTTCCTCTGAAACAATCCAGGCATTTGGAAACAAGCGACATGTCAAGCGTTCAGGACGTTTTTCAGATCTGACTTGGGATTTCCGCTTAACATGGCTCCATACACAGCCCTCAACAGGAAGGATACACAGGACAAGGCCCACTAAGGTATGCAGGCGTGTCACACATATATTGTACCATCAACCGTCCAACAATTTATTTTTGGGTCCCCAAAAAAAATTAAAACACTAAAAAAATATAATATACATCGTTATAATCTGCTGTGTCTCTCACTGACAGGCTGTCCTCTGCAAATCCTTCAACAGGTGCATGTCTTAGACCTCCAAAGCATTGCTGATGCTGAAGCCGGGGTAAGTTAGGATTTGCCGATAAATGGTCAGTTTAATCTGGGCTAATCTGATTGTAGTGATCGTTACCTCTCACTTGTCCCTCGAAAACCTCAGAGCGTCTGTCACTTCCCATTAAGAGGAATCCACTGCAGTGATTATAACGGTTTCTAATGAGCTCGGGGGTGGGGGACGGGACCATGGTTATTTGACTGCTAAAGCCAACACTAGCTGGCTGGCTACATGATCAGCCCCAGTTTATCAATGCCTTGTGGGGGTCTGACAGGCTATAAAACAGGCAAGGATACGAACATGAAGTACTTGATAATGTAAAATTGGTGATGAAAAATAGAAAACGGCAATGTGATTTTTGTATTAAAACTTTTGTATTTATGATTCGGCATTTAATTTTTGTTCCACATTTGAAACATTTAAAAGATGTTTTTCAAGGAAAAGGGGAGAAAACAGAAGAATCCTCAGAAATAAAGCAGCACATGGATACCATGGGATCCCATGGTAACCTGTGGACTATTTAACTGGATACAAGGTTAGCCAGTGCTTCACCATGTTCAATTACATATTCACACACATATGCATATTTTAGGAGACGCCCTACATACTGACCAATAAAGTACTACCTATTGTTCTTCACTATATAAAAATTGAGCTACCTTGCTCAAAAACACACCCAAAACAACTAAATGCATTTCCCTTTTACATACACAAACCAGCCCAGGAGAGATTGTATTGTAATAGCTGTATATAATTTACCAACATCCATCCATCTTCTACTTGCTTACCTAGCAAAGGGTTCCAGGCAGCCTGCAAATCTATCCCAAGAAACACAGGGTGAAAGGCAGAGGAGCAACCTAGATTAGATGCCAAGCCCTCACAGAACACACATTATGTACACAAGTACCTTCTGAATCTATAGACAACTTCTGATCTTGAGCTACTATAAATGCATGAACTTACTACAAATCCCAGGAATCATTCCATACACCCGGTGTATCATTTAAAGTGTGTAGCAAGCAATTCAGTCATGGGAGAGCCTCAGTCAGCTGTGAGGAAGTCCTTTCTTCAAGTAACTGTGGATGCTAAACGTGAAGTCTGAGGCTACGGTGCATGGAAACGCCCATTACTGAGTAAAAACAGGACAAGGTGACCATGGAACCAGAGGCTGTGTCACTGTGATGACTGAGAAGCATATTAGCTTTGAGAGGACAATCAAAACACTGAGAATATGTGCAAACGGCATGTGACACAAACAGCTCTCTGTTACTAAATCAGCAAAAGTTCCAGCAAGGTTCATGGGTAATTTAATCTCAACTAGCCTCCATCTCCATGCTATACATACAGCCAGATGTGAATAGCAAAGTGTGTGGTAGCTTTTCCAGTATCGTGTGCCAGCATGGCTTACAAGTGACAAAGCTGCACTGTGTTACAGGGCTAGAATAAGACCAGGTCTGAGAGACACAGCTGAGCAGCAAAAGCAGCCTTTCTGGCTTAATGACCGGTCTCTGTGCAATATGGAAAAAAAGTCAGAACAGTGACTTCACTGCTGAAGACCCAGGCTGGGATTTGCACCAAGTTTATATTTAGAAGGGCCACAGGTACTTAACTGCAAATCAGTCAGCAGCTACCGTCATCGGGCACATAAAAAAGGGAAAAGCGCAAGCAATTTCTAAACTGCAAAAGGCTTCACGGTTTCCTTGACATTCAACAATGCATGCTTAGGAATCAGCGGCAAATTGCTTTTAGTGAATCTTCGTAAAACAGAGATTAGCAATACTCAGTACTTAGGAAATATATTGGATGGTAGCAGATATTAATACATTCCTTTAAACACACAATTTCCAATAGGTGAGTTTTACAAATAGATTTCACACTTGCTACAGAAAGAAAAAAAAACTTGCTCTGTTATATATTACTTCTTGTGAAACATAGGCCTAATCACCATGAAAACTAAGGGATAGTTCACATTTTGGAGCAATATAAAACCTGTCCCCCATTAAGCAGTTATATTTAAATCCTTCAAAATGGCTATATCATACCCTAACAAATAGTAGTACATCTTCACAGGAGATTAACTTCCTGTCTAGCCCCGGTTTTACCTAAACCTGATGTCTAGAAGGTGTGTAAACATGGAATAAAAAAAGAATCAAATCTCTCTATCCCACACACACAGCTGTAGGTCTGCTTCAGCTCCCACTGAGACACCTGACCACCTACATTACAAAATTCATTCCTTTATTTCACTTTTTGTTTACGCCGATAAAACTAAAGGTTGTACCATTAGAGTCGAAACTGAAAAGGCTAACAGTGGAAAAACTGATGTGTTTTTTTCTATGGAATAAAACCGACTCACCCTTAAAGCGTATGGGTAAAATCTACCCGAAAGGTTTATAATATTTACGTTGGTGGTTTGCGAAGCTCCCGTCTGATGTTACTCGTACCGCCGGCAAATCGGACAGGTCATGAGGCATCACGACCACGCCGGCTGTTCGCAAACACTACTCCCTTTATTTACAAATATACACCAGTTTTTAGTAATTCCTGCTATATTTGCAGCCCGTATTGTTTCCAAAAGCGAGTATAATGCTGCAGTCGTGAAAAATATTCAGAAAAACGTATGAAGCAGCGCGTCTTTGATCCAAGTAAATATACACAATATTCGATGAACCAAAGCAACACACAATGCAGAATAGCAAACGGAGGTTTTTGACATCTTAGTTAGCAAGTAATAGGGTTGCATTAATTGAGAAAATACTAAGTTGTACTTACTTAGCTTCACGGAGTCGCCCGCTTGAGTTTGCCTTTGGACCGCTTCTTGTTCGCTGTCTTTCACCGTGTTTTCCTTCCATTGCAAAACAAAAATACGTTTATATCATGCAGAAAAACTACGTTCACTGAAAGCCATTTCGTTGAAAGTTAAAAATTCAACATTGTTTTCAGCTAGTGAAATTTACCAGTCTCGTTACCGGAGCGATATAAACCACTACCAGAATAAACTTTGTGTATAATCAATAATGTCCGTTTAGCGACAAAACTGACGGTTTATTCCCCCATGGGGGCTCATGCAGCTGTTTGCAAGTGTATAATTATCGTAGCTTTCGTCGAAAAGCTATAAATCAAATTCACTTATCTAAATTCGTTTAGATATATATTTTCCGGTTATTCTCCCGTGAAGAACACCGGCTGTCTTGTTAAGGTATGGTTGTTGGTTTTGTTATAGTTATTTTGAAAAGTTTAGTTTAATATTTTTCGATTTGATTTCAATAAATACTTAATAATTCGTATTTTTTTTTACATATATTCTTAGTTAAGATATATAACCACAACTGTTTGTAAACAAGCTAACTGCCCCAGTTTCTGTGCCGATTTCTGTCACAGTCGATAAAATTACATCCATCCATTCATCCATCCATCAACTGCTACGATACTCGTCAGGGTCGTGGGGGGCAGTATAAGGCACGAGACAGGGGTGCACCTTTGATAGGAAGCTTCTGCTTTTGTGTGACGTATATATTATATGGATGGGAAGATATTTAAAATTCAAACATAAATTATATAAAATTAAGCAGAGAGCTTTATATAATGGAACCACTTTAGAAATGGGCATTATAACGAATGCCTTTAAAAACATGTAGCAAATAGTAGTTTCTTTTTTAGTCAGTGTATCCATGGTACTTTGTCAAACAGCTACATTTATACTTTGGAAAGACATTAAGAATGTAGTTTGTTTTGCCTTCTTATATAATGCTGTTAAAATTATAGCAACAGGTGGTACTGCACTCTTCCTAAATGAGCCTTTAAAAGTTTCCATACATCATTCTGGAATACAAAACCAACTTCCCTGTGTTTGTGAATCCATGAGTACGAATGTTTTTGTGTCTGTTGTGATTTTTCATAAGCGTGACAGGGACTATTGTCCAAGGTGATAAACTGTCACATGAATCTTAAATTCTTTTGTATTTCTATGAATGATTGTATCCTCACAGGGTTCAGGATTAAATTCCTCCAAGTTCCTGGCGATTTCTCAAACTACTTTCATTTGTTCTTTCATTTTCCATATCTGCTTGTCCCATTCCAGGTCGCAGGAGCCCAGCGCTTATCCTGGAACCGATGGACACAAGGCAGGGAGGGTCCCAGGATGGGCCACAAACCCATAACAGGTTCTCCACAATACATGCCATAACGTTTCCATTTTATTCCCATTTTAGTGCTGCTTTTTGAGTAAAGTTATACAGAGTAAAATTATACAGAGTAAAGTTATACAGAGAACTAGCTTTTTGATTGGAATTAAACTCTGTGTGCTTATGACCTTGTAGGGATTATATTTGGCACTTCCTGCCTTCCAGACTTAAAATCACAACAATGTGACTAATTATGGAATTTCAAAAACAAACTCTAGCTCATGTATTCTGTTTTATCATTTGCATACTTTATTCCCCCACTCGCGAGTCCAAACATTTAGACTGAAAACTTTAGGGTTTGCTGATTTGTCTATCTGTGAGCTGTAATATCATGTCACATGATTTGGTTTATATATATACACATACACACACTGAAACAAAAACATGCATACACACATGTACATACATATTGTATATACAGTTTGTGTATATTATATATATACATATATATACATTTGTGTGTATGCGTATATATATAATACCGCCACGGCAGCGGCCTTCCGTCACGGTTCTGAGTAACGCCTCCACGGCAGCGGCCTTCCGTCACGGTTCTGAGTA
>JAODJX010000035.1:14852801-14870894 GCA_026776945.1 Isichthys henryi | reverse complement strand
CCCCCCCCCCCCCCCCCCCCCCCCCCCCCCCCCCCCCCCCCCCCCCCCCCCCCCCCCCCCCCCCCCCCCAAATCATTCATTCCATGTAGTACTGTCTACCAGGGCAATAATCTGCCACACAACCTGTAAATATACAGTTTTAGACCATAATAAGAGATTAATCAGAGTCATAATAAACTTTAAGAAGAAACTAAACGGCTGGTGAAACATATTTTCTTCAATAACCCACAGGTATTACAATTCTAGGTTGAAGAAGAAGGTGTGAGTTCAGACCAATGAATGTACTGCAAGCCTGAAATGGGCTTAGAGCCAGTAGTGTAGTGATGCATGTTAGCCTCCCCTTAGGTAGAGAAGTGGTCCTTTAAAGATCATGCTTTCGCAGCAGAAGAGACATTAGATTTTTTTTTCCCCGCACGTGTCCGTTACGGTGCACCATGCCTGTGTTTCACACAGGTTTGACCTTGGTGTCTGGTGATTGCTAGGGGGCCAGTGAGATTTCCAAAACATGCTGACCTCCATCACATCTTTAATGACCGGCGTCCAGCGAGAGAGGTTGTACTTTTCTTCGCTGGAACGGTCCCTCCGCGATGGTTTGCGTGTAAAGAACAATGATAGCTGGGGGGGAAAAAATATCAGTTTTAAAAAAATATGCATATCCATTCTCCACAGCTGTTTACTCAGTAGAGCAGTTTCTCCAAAGCCAGTCTTCGGGGAACTCCGGACAGTCCACATTTTTACTCCCTTCCAGCTCCCAGGAAATCAGGAACACCGAATACCTGCTACAGGTGTGCTGGGGAGCTAAGAGGAAGCAAAAACAAACTGTCCTGGGTCCCCAAGGACCTAAACTGTATGTTTTTGGACTGAGAGTAGGAGCCATAGCATGCAGAAGAAGACTGTGAGAGCAGAGCACTGTGAGAACATGCCTCAAATACATAAAACACTACAGTCACATTAAAATCCACACTAGTGGGTTTATAAGCAACCCCCCAAATGACATACCGAAGAGATGATGGGAACTCCAAGCTCTCTCCAGTTCAGGATGTACTCCATCGCATCCTCAGCATTAACGTGCTGAAGCAGTTTATTCAGGTTCTCTTCAGTTGTCCCTAAAGGGAAAAAAACACAGATAGTACAGCTTGAATAAAGCAGCTATGTAACAAAAGAATTCGGAAGAATTACAAATTATGTAGGTTCCTTGGGATCTGAACACACAACTTTATGGTTATTAGCACAGTGATCTATTTGTTGAGTTACAGAAGCATACAAGACAAACATCAGACTCAGTGGTTTTCTGAGAGCTGTGTATGACAGAAAACTGCATTTTCAGTGATAAAAGGGAAAAAGTGCCATAATTGAAAGCAAACCGTTCAGGCTGAAAACGTAAAGCAGCACAGCACGGATCTTGTCTTGGGTGGAATGAGGATTTAGCAGCACAGGAAGGAGGGTCCTCATGGGGTCCTTTATTTTTTGACCGTCTACATCAGTGCCTGTGGCCAAATCCTGAAGAAAGGAGCAGTCCACTTTTCATAACGAATGTTTACACCTATTTCTGTTTAAGAAACAGCCTGAATGACTTTTTGAATATTCATTACTCATAAAACTCTGAGCATCGCAAACGATACCAAGTCATTTCTAACTGTTAATATCCATCCATCTTCCACTGATTCATAACCAGAGTTGGGTAATTCAGGTCCAAAGAGTAAAAGTCCAGACCGGGATTTTGTTTCAACCAACCAGTTGAATATTCTGTGACTCTTTATGCTCAACTGGTTGGCTGAAACAAAATCCCGGTCTGGACTTTTACTCTCTGGACCTGAATTACCCAACTCTGTCCATAACAGTAATATTCTCCTCTATATTTCAAAGCCTATTACACACTAACTGTAGAGTTTGACTTAATGCTAAGCTAACATTTTTTTTTTTTAAGTTTTAAACACTACCTGTTCAACTTTACACAGTTTCTCCACATTCTTCTGAAAACGGTTCATACAGTCCTCTGTTAATGTAAGGTGAGTAGCTTTCTGCAATTAAAATGAAAAACATCAAGTCACCTGCAACATCTCGCACATGGCAGGTTCAGTACACATGAAATAACCAAAATCTTCAGATCTGAGAGTGGCCAAGCTTTTTAGCTGTATAAAAATGCTATGAGAGGAGCCATGTCATGCAGACAGCTAGTGAATACAAACTAAATTCTTGAATTATCTACTGGACAAATGAATCATAGCTGAAGAGATTCTTTAATATCGTCACTTCCCAACCTCACCCCTGGAATACAGTGGAAACAGTTTCAGTTATCCACAGTTTACTCTGGCCTGAAGAAAAATTGGAGAATTCCGGAAACAAATGGCTCATAAGTTTCAAACCGCAAGTATGGGCTGTAAATCCGCCAGCCCAGTCATGCCCAGTCATGCCTAGTACGACTCATCCCCCTTTGTTCGCAAACCCACACTTCGCATCCAGTCTGCCTCTAGCGTTCTCCCTGATCATTCGCTGCCATGTTAATGCAGTGTTTGTTCTATAAGAATGTATAAAAATCACGAGTTTCATTGCTCCCTCCGAACATGATATTGTTCAATGCTACGTCGTCTCGAGATTTAGCCTAGAACATCAGAATCCCTTTCATCTGAGAGAGTACCAGCACTGTACAGTGCTGCAAAATAATGCACAATGTACTTTATTAATTGTTCAAGGGCTATGAAACAATAGCCAACAATTGTTTGAAAATTAATTATCAAAATGAATAATAAAAGTGTTCATCGATGGCCAAAACCAACAATGCTTAGAAACGTTCTTGAACCTTCAGTTATTTCTGAAAGCAACTTGGAAATGAGTCTTCAGCAAATACGATTATTAAAATTTTAAAGATTATAAAACGATTCAGTCAATCAGCTTCATGAAACTTCATTAATCAAAAACATAACCTGGTGTAAATAACAGGACGGTGGGAGAAGAAACAGATACAAATGATTGTTTTGTATGGCTGCTTGAGAACAATTTATGGTGTAAACAAGCGAGTGCTGGGAACAGAATATCAAACCTCAGTGTAGACTGAGCCCCCCCCCAGCCAATGAAACGGATGTCAGCACCAACCTGTGCAAGCTGCTTACGGTGGTTGGGCATCCTCTGCATGAGCTGGGCCAGACCACTGATTGACATCTATAAAAAGAAAAGTACAACATCAAATAAGCCGCTGCTTGAAGCTGAACTCAGATCAGATCGAGGCCCTTAATGTTTAACAGTGACACCACACCTTTTCATCTGTCTGTTTCCTGTTTGCAGAGATCTCCTTCAGTAGCTTGGGGATCTGTCTAAAAGTATGACATTTCCTGCGTAAGTTGAGAGCTTAGAGCAGTATAGAGCAAATTATCAACAAAACAAATTTATTTCAGACTGTAATTTTGAAACGCTTACTCAGAAACATCTGCAATGTGCAAGTGTCGAAGTCTAATCCAAAGGTCGTCGCTTTCGTTCAGCTGTGCCTCCTTCATCGAACCGTCCTTATTGCGGAACCTGATCCAATGAAAGTCAAGCAAATCAAGGTCAATGTGAAGAGCATGACTCTACAGGTAATACTGCAAGCCTGCTTCTGCTCTCAGAACACGTTTCAGAGACTGGATAAATTTAAAAGAATGAGTTTTGTGATTAACAGGCCAACTGGACCGACTTGTATGTGTCGTTCTCTATTGGGATGAGGTCGTAGGCCATGGCTTGGTATGTGAGCTCATGCAGGACTGGAGTGACTGGATCAAATCCTCTTTCCACTATGAGCAGCTGGGCTGGTGTTTTCCCCTGTGGTGCAATTTGAGGATGATACGCAAAAACAGCACAACATTGTACACGACAGAGATTATGGAAAAACGCTGTCAGGGCCACAAGTTACCTTCTTCTGGCCTTTCTCACTCTCGCGCTCATAATGCTGCGTAAGCCTGCTGTCCACCAGCTCAGCCAGCTTCTTCGCATTATCTACCTTCAAGTCCCTAAAATGAAAACATTTAAAAATACATAATAAAAAACTGAAATAGATCCACTGACCTTCATCCATTCATTTATCCATCCATCCATCTTCCAACCACTTATCCTGAGCAGAGCAGCACAGAGAATAAGGCAGAGACACATTTAGGACAGGATGGAAATCCATCGCAATGCACGCACACACATACATACGCAGGCACGCACACACACACACGTACGCACACACACACACACACAAAATCACCTAACTGTAAAACAAAATGAAATGCATATGATTACTATAACGTGCAATTCTACGTTTTTGCAGTGAGGAAAACAAAGGAACCCTGGAGTAACATTTGATGGGTCTTTTACTTCTTGTATCGGATTCCAGGATACTCCTCCAGCGCAGCACAGAGTGTGACTATCTGATCTGCCACCGCTTCCAGAGTCCTGACTTTGTCTTGGCTGTGCGGATTGTAGATGTGCTGGAAGGTGCCAGGATTGTCACAGGTGAAGACCTGAAAAACGGAGGCACCAAACGAGAGCTGGGACGACACCATAAACCTGCGAGCACTTTAACTAATTAACCACATTCATTGCAAATGCCAGTATGCCACACAGAACAGGACTATACACTGTAGATGGGAGAAATGGGCGGGGTTAGCGTATGATGTCAATCACTGCAAATGGGAACCATTAGAGTAACCAATCAGTCATGGGGTGGTCAATGTATAATAATCCCACCCCCAGTGGGCTTTGCAGCTTCAGTGGTCCCACCATTATTACGCACTGGTCAAACATAAACAGTAAATAATAATCCTGAAAAACAGTCATGTTTAACAATGACGAAACAGTCTCTTAACCTGTGAAAAATGCCAGTTCTTGTGTGTAAAGTAATCAGAATATAAACTAAAAAAGCATTTTGTTTTCATGCAGGGAAGCAATTTTCATTCCGTAACTGACAGTCTTGTGCAACCATCATCTTCTCACAGTAGCAAATAATAATGTGGAAAAAATTATTTAAAAATTAAAAGGCGTATAAGGGAGCTTCTTATGCAAATACAACAACAAAAGCCACTTTAGGACATTTGCTTTGATCAGAAGAAGCAAAGGGAGAAGATTTCATGTTTTAGAAAATTAACATTCGATTAACATGTCATTTGGGGTGACTTTTTAATAAACTGTAAAACTTACTTGAGACTCTTGGGGCAAAAATGAGAGGTTTAGCTCCTTACAGACTCGTATAAACTTTGCGCAGTGCAACTTCATTTTGTTGAAAACTGGATCAGAGCAATCTGAAAGTGTAAGGGTACAGTTATCACCAAACACACCTGGGTGACGCATCTATGTGAAATATATCTCAAGCAGTGAAAACACTGCCAATTAGTGGACTGTTTGCAGCTGTCAATACTGCATGATGGTTTTGAATATCATCTCACTGACAATAAAAACACAAGCAATTCACCCTTTTCAAATACTTCCTTCAGGGCTCTTTTCACCAGTAACAGTATCTGTATAACAGTCTTTGGAAAACCACTTCCTACTCACACTGTCCTTACAGCAAAATACTCACAGTCGGTGAAATACACGTACGCAGATTTATATTTGGGTTTGGGCGTGAAGTCGGCGATTAACACATCAATACACTGGAAGAGAAATAGAAACATAAAACCGGTAATTTTTCCTGCGGCAAATTTATCAATAAATTCACAAAAGAAAAATTTGAAACTATTCTTTTGTAACTGAACTTTCACTTCCTTAGACCCAAAGATGCAAAATGAATAAGGAACAAACCTTTTCAGTTGGAGAGATGAAGTATATAGCTTTCATTTCTGGAACCGGTTCCCGGCTTTTATAGAGATCTTCAACAACTGTGAGTGAGATACAATTTAATTGACTGATTGGGCTTAATGACACAAACATGTCACCTTTAGAACTTAAAACCCAAAATTCAGATTTGGATTAAAAAAAAATAAAAATCCCAAAACTGAGATCTGCATTTACTTATAACATGTTATGGGTGCTACAACCGCTGATAATTTGGTGTTGTGTTCCTACCCCTCACAATACATTATTTGTTAACCGAGGATTTTTATTTCAGTTTAAAGCGTTTCATTCCTGATTTCGTAATCTTACCGTCCTCTGCATGCTTTAAGGCCTTTCTCACTTTGGCATGTTGTACATGCATATTCTGATGCATTGTGTGTATATGCGCCTTAAGCCTCAGCTACGCTTCAGGCACCCCTGCAGTTAGATGGATGGATGGATGGATTTTCACTAATTGTAACTCACTAGTAATGCCTTCCGACATCAGATCAGACATACTGCAACATGAACACAGCAGTTTGGTGGTGAACTGGTCTAGAATCAGCACCTGAAATGGCACAGAAAATACCACTGGGTCATCGGGCTTGTTTACAACCAGTGGTAGTAATAGATCATCACTAAGAGGAAGAAGAAAGATGTTCAGTATTTGTGCATATCAGCTTAGAAACAAAATGAAAAATACCTTTCAAAATATCTATAACGGGACCAACAGACATACCCATCTGTACTATATTTTATTTATGTAAGTTTGGTCTCCGAGTTTTTATCATATTTTTTACAATGTGTTTGAGCTACTGGACGTCTGAATTTCTTTGAGAGTATGTATGTATACATGAAGAAACTATCTCCTTAAAAAAAACTCAAGAAGTCAATTCTAACTGGAAAATATAAAATCTATATGGAAGTGCACATTAAGTCAAACACAATGTTTAGCATCAGAATGTAATATTTTAACACTTGCACGGATCCCACCTTCCATATTTCTGACTTTTGACAGTCTGTTATAATGCTGTCTTGGATTCCTGTAAAGGAAAAACAGGCTCTGATTAATAAGAATGAAAAGGTTTTCTCTGATTGTAATTGCCTACACTCACATTAATGGAAAGTTACGCCTAATTGTATAAGAGTATACCTGTCATTCATACATAGATGCAAACAACTGTACCCGGCTCCAGTGTAACTGGTGCTTTATTACCAGTCGGCACCAATGACACGCGAGCGCACGCCATAGGCGACCCTAGCCGTCTTAAAAGTTGTTCAACTACCAAATCCACAAAGCAATCCAAATTTAAAAAAATTCAAAATGATCATTTAAGTCATGTACTTGTGACCCCGACTCACTCTTTTGCAAAAAGAAAAGAAATAAACAATATTAATAATTTTCCAATAACCTGTTCCTTACAGCAACAATAAGAGTTGCGTTACAAAATACCGTTTATCAATGAGTTACGGCCGCTGAGTTCATTTCCAAACTTCCCCGTCCGTTTGCGGTGCGGGGAACCTGCCGCAGCCGCCCCGAGCGCAACGCCGCCGGCCGCTCAGTGCAGACACGCGCCTAGGGGGGGGGTCACCATTTTACCGCGGACAGCTCGGTCATACCGCGTCCAAACTACGTCCGGGAGCCTGAGAAGAGCGACAGTCACCCGAACTTACTCTGCCAGACGACCCTCTGCAGCCCCCGGTTTGCTTCAGCTGCCATCTTACTTTCCTTTCTTCTATTTCGTTTTTAAAAGCCCCGGAGCTCCGTGAACGCGGGGCGCGCCACCGGGCAGCTCTGACATCACGCAGGAACGAGCGCAAACGCCGGGATGCTGCACCGGCGTCCACCAGCGTCCACCTGCTGGGAATTAAATGGACATCAAGTAAAACCGAGTACCTGCGTATCCAAATGCTGTTTTTAAACCAGTCACAGTGCATAACATCCAGCTTCTTTACACATGCGCGCTACTAGGAAATATAGGCAAAATATTTTTTAATAACGAATTTGCATAACGCAATATTGATACTGTCATACATCATATAAATGTTTCACATACTTTAATATTTTGGCATATAAAACAGAAATGGACGTACAACATTTAAAATCTATTTTGTTATAAATTCTCATGCGGTATGTATAACTAGGTCTCCAAATGATGCCCTGCGGACGGAGGGGCGCAGACATACCCCCCTGTCCGCAGGTAAGGCGCCCTGGACAGAAGCTGATAGGCGCCTCGCTTGCGGGAGGAGGGGTCACATATAAACAATCTCAGCTAAAGCCGTATCGGCGATAGACCTGCGCGGTAAATGGAAAGAAAATAAGATTAACGGGGTGCCGCGTTTATTAACAAACTGGAAAAAAGTATAAGACCAGAATTAACAGTTAATTAATGTCAATACCTTTGGACATTTGGGGGAAAGCAAATACTGAAGGCATGAGATCTATGGGTTTAAAGTCGCTTGTTGTTGTTTTATTTGGCATGGTTTCTCAGGTAAGATTATTCTTTGTAAAATAATTTAAATATAACTAAATGGTACTCCGTGGTGCGTGCAGTCGGTACTGCGCCTGTGCATTTGTGGCATTTAAATGAAATAGTTGCGGTGAGACGGTATTTCAGTGGGTCCCTATATCTTCGTAGGGTAAGAATAAATGATTAAATAGAACGTGGGGTTTTTGTACAGCACATTCTCAACAAGTGCAAGATGATCCAGCAGACAGGTTAAATCAAAGAAAAATGTCAGACATGACAAAAACGGGTTTTCGTTTTCATTCGTAATAGCAGCTATAAAGGTTGTATGTACTAATATTTTATTTAATAACATTTTAGATATTCGAAATTTAAAAAGTTATTTTTGTCTTTTATTCACAGATAGCTGCTCAAAATGGTAAGTTCTGATTTTTCAGAGAGAACATTAATCGTGGTTATGTGTGGTCAGCTGTGAAACACAATGGAAAGTCCCAGACCTTTGTAATTGTAACACAATAACATGTGATTACACTGTGTAGGAATTCAGATGTAATCCTGTAATTAAATGTGAGCATGACTTTTTTACAGGAATATTCTTGTCTGTGTACACGGTAACATCGAGAAGTGTGACGGTCCAGTGGACTAAGGTCCCTGGCGCCAGTTCATACAAGGTGAAGGCTACCCCGAAAGGCTGCCTGGAATCGTCGTCTTACTCACAGTTTGGCGGAAACTTTGTGGTGGGATCCGTCAACTCTCTCAAGCCGAACACCGTCTACATAATGGAAGTCGAGGCTGTCGATATTACTTCCAGTGTCCTGAGCCGAGCTACGATCGAAAAGATCACAGGTAATTTCTCAAGTGAACCTACTACATATTTGCCGATATGCATAAACATGACCAGAATTCATTTTTTATTTATAGAAATAGAAATAATAAGAGCCCCAAATGAATAACATAATAATAGTAGTAATAACAGTAAATAAACACTTTAAACAGTGATTTTATTTGTAATTCTTTGCAAACAATCACTTGTGCATTATTCACAAATAAAATCTGACGTAATAATCGGTTGCCACACACCTGGGTAGAGGACTCTGTTATGAAAAGTGCTGTGCAAAAATAAATTGAATTGAAATGCTGTAAATATAAATGATGTGTGATGCTGTACAGCCCCGGATGTGCCTGCCATTTCCAAGGCCTACTCGAAGCTCAGCAACAGCATTACAGTGGAATTCAACGCAGTGCTAGGGGCCAGCTCTTACATTCTTCGGGCCGAGTCGGAATCTGCCAATTTCTTCTCCGAGACCGAGGTGTCAAGTTCCCCGGGGACTGTGCTCAACCTTCAACCCTACACCGAATACGTGCTCAGTGTTATGTCCGTCAACAGCGGCGGAAGAAGCCAGCCGTCTCTGCCCCAGAAAGCAAAGACAGGTATTGTCTTCAACCACTACAGTTGTACGTTTCAAAGAAAGTCGGCTCAATAATACAACAACATGATTGTTCTCTGGGATTTTGTTTACTTCACTCAGCGGTTGGGAGTCCTGGTCCTTCAGAGACTGCAGTATGTGCTGGTTTTCTGTCTTCTCTGGGATTGTAATTACTTTTGTCAAACTAAATGAATTAAGTGAGGCTCCAGATGGGTGACCCACAGAAGGTGACACATGTGGGCTTCACTAGGAGGAGGTTGCACGCTCATGGCCAAAGTGATTGGTCACGTTTGTTGCAATGGGATTTTAATTCCCTACAAGTCTGTTTGATATTTTAGGAACTGTATGGACTAATGGACTTCAAATACAGTTAAATATTCAACCATAAGAAATACATTTGTAGTCCCCAGAGTTATCAAGGTGAGTAACAGGAGAGGGTTCACTGATATAATCGTATAGCAGATCAGGCTGGTTAAACTAGACATTGTTATACTACAAAATACGGTTTTAGGGATTATGCTTGACAAGTGAAACGGCATCATATGATTATCTTTCCTACAGTCGTGTTCCTCGTTGTTATGTAAACTATATTAAAAATATTACAACCCGTAGGACACAGTCATCATACATGCTAAGAGGCCTTGGTTAGTTGGTTAGGATTTCTGGGTTTGAGACTCGATGCCCCCCTTCTGCCCGGGATGTTAAGCTGCTGTGAGACGTCTGCCAGATAATCTAGCCTTGACATGCAGAATAGCAGTATTGGTGCTGGCAGCTATTGAAAGTCGGAGCTATTTGAAGACAGTAAAATATCAGTTCTCATCCTTCGTTTACAGTGGAATATTACTCTTGGTAAGGGAAAGGAATTGGGGAAAAAATGAGACACAAAGCAAGTATCTGTCTCAAGTATTTTTTTTTTGCATGGGTGCATGGAGAAATGCAGGATGATGGTGAATCTGCTTAGACTTCTTCCTTTTTTCTTTGATAGAGTCACACATTGAGTTTTATTTTTTCATTCCTCCCATGCAGCGGCTGGGATCAGTGCCCTCAGCTGGACAGAACATTTCCACCCTGTGGTGGCATTTCCACAGTTCTGCTGTTATTGGTTCACAAACTTCATGCTCCTTGTTTCTCAGACATTTATGGTTGGCGATAATGCAATGGCCTCTTTTACATGGCTTTATCTCACCTTTGCATGCTTTCCTTCTACAATTGTTGATCGTGATTGAGTTCTCACACACTTGGATGTAGCTCTCCAAAGTTTATGATTGCATAGATGGGAGAAGTGATTATTTCCAGTTTAACCACTGCTACTGTCTCATGCAATGTCCTGTCTTCTGCAGTGTTGGCAGCACCGCAGCTTATTCCAACCTCACCCAGCAGCAGCACCATCCAGCTGCACTGGAGTGCAGTGAAAAATGTAGCGTACTATGCGCTGGACATCATCATGGTGGGCTCTGGCACCCGTATCAGGCTCAACACCACCGAACTATCCGTGACCATACCCAATCTGCAGGCTGGCACCACCTACTGCACCAAAGGAAATGGCTTCGATGTGGACAACATCCCTGGCGATGACATCACTGTTTGCCAAATCACTCGTAAGAAATCTACAGGGTCCACTGCATTGAAGAACACTAACCTCACAAAGTAACATTATCTAACAATCATGGTATACTTCTTACCTTTGAGAGTGTTGCAAGGTCAAGTCAAAGTACAGTACTGTGCAGAAATCTTAGGCAGTCAAAGAAAATGTTTAAGGCTTTTTATTTATGGAAATATATATTTCCTCCGAACACAGAACATGCAATCTAACCTTTATACATATTAACAGCAACTATAAAAATAAACAAGAATTCCTTATGTTCTCCAAAGAGTTACTGACATCTTGCTGAATAGTTAGATGAACACCTGTTTGGTTCCTAAACCTTTATTCAGCGGCACTCCACCAGTAATTAATTAATTAATGTAATTAGTTAAATAACTCAATGAGGTATTGATTAGCCAAACGAGGTGGGGGTAGTGACTGAGTAAACAAAACACACTGGCGTATGGTGACTTTAGGAGAGGTTTGGAAATGGCATCGCTGACATAGTTTGACAGACATAATATCATAGTTTGACTGCAAAAAAAACCGAAAATTTAAACATGGTTTTCTTTGACTGCCTAAGACTTTAGCACAGAGCTGTTATCTCAGCTCTATGATGCAAAGCTCATATGCTGAAAGGAAGTATCATTTCTCATTGATCATAATGCAAAAAAGTAAAATAGAATGTGGTGAAAATATATAGACAAAATATATAGACAAAAATATATAGATCAAAAATATACAGACAAACATCTATTCCTGATATGTACAGTATTGCTGCTCCAGACAGATCATGGCCTTGAAGCTTCTGCTGTTTTTACTCATTAGTTGTCTGCCTGCACAGGTCCCTCCCCCCCACTGATTTCGCAGATCGCGCTGAACTCAGGTAACCCCCAGGGGTTAGTGGTGAATTTCGGGAATGTGCAGGGAGCAGACCGCTACCTAGGTCTGAGCTCCACTGGCAGCAACTGCACCTCCACTGGCAGCCAGTGCACCTTAAGCCCAGTCAGCTGTGGTCAGAACCAATCCATCACCATCACAGCTATAAACCAGGCTGGCCCCAGCAGCCCCTCGAAGTCCGTGATCTTCATCACCTGTAAGTACCTGGTACCTCCATGTCACCCAAGACAGGCTTCCTGCTTTGTCACTGTTATGTTCTTGTCCTTTCTATCAAAGCCTGTTGTCACACTGCAAACGGGTCCAGATTTGCGGCTGGGCTCCATTCTGACAGCCAGCTCATATGTTGAAATGGACGTATGTTGGATTGGGATAATCTAACATACTTTTAGGTGTGAGAATGAGGCTGGGAGATGCGTGTGTGGCTGGGATGGTCGTGCTGCCGTACAGTGCAGTACCTTCCAGCAGTAACTATCGTACGGCGGGCAGCACAAACTGGAAAGTGTGGGGCAGCGGTACAAATGGCCTCCCGAAATTTATTTTTACATTTACATAATAAAAAAAAAAGACTTTACACATAAGGGAAAGTTGTCGTAAGTTTTATAGATTCTAAGTCAGGGACAATGTATTCCATCATGCTTTGTGTTATTTATTTACATATCATGTTTTGCGTCATTTATATGCGACAAAAAGCACGACAGGACACAGCATACGATTACAGCAGAACCTGCCATAATCTATGAATGAGGTTGATGAGAGATGCTGATTCTCTCCCTGCCAGTCCCCTGCTCTCCACAGACTCTCCGGGTGGAAGAGTCGGTCCCTGGCAGCTGCATGTTACAGTGGGGCGCAGTGACCTGGGTGGAATACTACATGGCCTTCATCAAGAGGGACGATGGAACTGAGGAACTCTGCAATACCACCAGTACCAAATGCAGTTATACCTGCCAGTGTGGCTTCACCTACTTCATGAACGTCTTTGCTTACAACAGAGCTGGTTCTAGTCCTCCAGGCCAGGTGCTCAACTACACTACCTGTAAGTGACAACAAATGTGGCACCTACACAGTTTTGAGGATTATGAGAGAAATCATGTATTGTTTATAAACTCTTCAGCAAATATTGGTTTTATTCTAGTCCTCCTGATAGATTACAAGTCGGCATTGTTCCATTAACCAAGAGGAGCAGTTTACATATTGGTAAATTTGCACTGTTTTAGTGGTGAAATTATATTTCTTTCCACTATCCCATGAATTGCTGACTGTAATTTGCCCTTAGTGTGGGTCTATGTCTGACTCTGGATCACTGTCAACCCATAAATAATTTAATGTGGCTGGATTGAATTTCTGTTTGACACACTAATGGACGTTCATGAAGATAACAAGTGGCTGTAAAGCTGGAAAACATGTGAGAGGTGAAACAAGGGAAAATGTTTGTCGAAAGCTGAAACAAATCAGAACGGATGGGAAGAGGTTACTACCCACCGCCTGTGTGTTCCTGCAGTTCCCTGCTGCCCCACGAACGTATCCGTATCACTAGTTTCCCCTGAAACCCTGGAGATCACGTGGGCGCCCGTCCGTGGGGCTGAGGTGTACGAGACCCGGGCCGTCGGCGCCTCTAACCTCATCCTATGCAATGACACGTCGCCAGTGTGTGCACTGTCAGACCTGATGTGCAACACCAGGTACAGCATTGTGGTCTGTCCATGTAGCGAACGTGGCTGTAACAACAACTGCAGTGCAACAACTAAGGAGACAGGTAAAGCACTGAACTTTTAGGTAGTGCAGTGAAATATTGCATGGCATACATGCAAGATATGTAATATGTGCAATATAAAATAATATAATATGTGGTCATTGTATGAGTTGATGTATTGTATATACCAATAATCCTCAGTATTGCGGAATTCCCATAAACATAAGGAGTCAGTGAATGATTCTGCATAGACTTCACTGTTCTTCACTGTTTTTTCTCCTCTCCACCTGAGCTCCCTGCCAACCCATAATCACAAGAATCCAACAGCTTGACCCATTCGTGGTGAGTGTGTCTTGGAGTGCCAGTAACATAGGCGCCATGTACACGGCTAGTCTGCTGGAAAAGAGAAGGTCCCATACATGCAGTTCCACGGGGACGTTCTGTGAAGTCACCAACTTGCCCTGTGGCACCATGTTTGACGTCAGTGTGATTGCAAGCACTTCAGCGGGGTCCAGTTTTCCCAGTTTCACAGTGCCCCTGGAGACAGGTACGGGCTGGGGGACACAGTTAAGATCCAGTATGTCATTACTCTGTTTTGCATTTGCAGAACCTACACAAAGCGTTCTGTATGCTTACGTTGAAGTTGTAAGATGAACCATATCAGTCTTGAAATGACTCTCCCTTTAGTCCCCTGCTGCCCGGAAAGTTTCACTGTGACGCAGGTGACTCAGGCCATGAGTAATGTCACCTGGTCACCGGCCACTGGTGCAAAGACTTACACCACCACGCTGACCTCGCCACGTGGAAATGCCAAGTGCCAAACACTGAGCACCAGCTGCCTGATGGGATGCATCACCTGTGGCACTAACTACACTGTTTCCATGGAGATCTTCAGTAGCACGGGGCACAAATCGTTGTGTACCTATCACGGTTTCTCTTCCAGTGAGTTCAGAACCCGCATTAGATTTCTGCACTAGAAATCAAGGCAAAATGGTAGCTTACTGTTTGTCTAACACTTACAAGGTTGTGGGTTCAATTTCACCCAACAGCTATGTAGGTGTGGAGTTTGTATCTTCTCTGGTTTCTCCCTTTGATCCATAGAAATGATGATTAGGTAAAATATTGCCTCTAAACTACTCATCCAGGGTGTCCCCTTCCATGTGTCCAGTGTTTCAGGCTTCCTCTGACCCTAAACAGAGTAAAAGCTATGATGGATGTTATGGGCAGATACATCAGAGCCATACTAATGCATAGCGGTTACGTCATAATGCTTAAACAGTACCAAGCTCAGGCCAAGCACTCTGGGCCAAGTTAAGAGCCAAATTGATCAAATTTCTGCAGCAGCTGAAATAACTGGAGTGCTCTGTTCCCGTCTTCATTTAGCCACCTGCTGCCCCTGGAGTGTGAAGCTCTACCGGATGACCAATAACATCATCAGGGTGTTCTGGCACTCCTCCGGCTCCCAGAGCACGTACATAGCTGACCTGTATGGCAGCGTCTCCAACTACACCTGCACCCCACAAGCTGGTGCTAACTTCTGCGATGTGTCTGAGATCATGTGTGGTGACGTTTACACAGTGGTCGTGGCGCCTCTGTCACATGGATCCAAGATCAAATTTTGCTCCCAAAGGATGTATTCAGGTAAATATCGTCTTTAAAAAAAGTTTATTTTACTTATTATATCACTGCCTTCCCATCTTTTGAATTATAATCAGCCTTGAGGGGTCTAAAGATGACCTGCCCATTTGTATTGAACTGTACCATCTTTGAAAAAGATAATCTCTGCTTACACAACTGACTTGTTCTTCTATTATTGCAGTATCCTGTTCTGGAAGTAATGTAGGAATGGGTATGTATAAAAGTAATAGATAATATGTTTACATCTGGAGAAATGTAAAATAAACAGTACACCTATACTCCCCTTATCCAGCTGAAACGGAATCCTAGAAACCATTCAAAATCCGTGATTATTTCTTATGGGGAAAATTAAAAATTTCCCCCAGTTCCCCCCCAGATGACTCCCTAAAAACTGCCAACAAAAATACCCAGTTAAGCATGATAAAGAACAATTGAATCCCCAATTATCTAATTAAGACCAAAATCATATATATATGGATTTGTGTGTTTATACAGACTTTTTGTAGTGATACCAGGAACATTTAATAGTCTATTTTATGTAAAGATGTGAATTGAATGTAATATGAAAGAGAAAAAAAAATACAATTTACATACTGTACTGTGTTTTACCTGGAATTTTTATTTGCATGAGATCAATGTGTATTAATATATATGGTAGTTTAAGGCAAAAATTTTTATAACGGGGTATAGGTATATAATATAATACTTTCGATGAATTAGTCCAGTGTACTGTGTTTTGCCATGTGAATTCGTTCATTTTTACATTTTGAATTTAATCATGTTCTTTTTCAGTAATTTATCGTGGGAAGAGAAGTTTGGATTAGTGTATGGTATGTGAATCATGTATCTGAGGCACTTAAACAAAACACACCCTGATGTCTTATGAACTATTATATAAAATCACTCTTGTGCAAAATGGTGGCATAACAGTATTTGTGATTTCCACAAAGTGCTGCCTTTTATATTTAATTTGGGAAATATATGTAACCAGCACAGCAGATGTTTGCTAAAATTGATTATAAGGATTTTTATGGCATTTTCTGAGCAAATACAAACAACTGAGAATGGTTAGAGTATGATAATATGAATTGTATTTAAAAGTGCTCTTTCTGTCCTGGAGTTCTGCAATTCTGCAAATCACTATTATTGCATTTTTTAAAGCTTCTTTTAGAAAAAGCCTAAAATAATCACGTAACTTTATGCATAGCACAAATCAGAGAGTGTTTATAATCATTCATGATTTATATGTGTGCTCTGCTGTTTCATTATTTAGAGCTCAGTAACCTTTTTAAGACCCTTTTAAAGCCTAAAATGATCGATAATCTGTATAAGAGCACTGGGTTTGTGTAGCCCCTGAGCACCTAGGTAGCTCACTGATGTTCCAGTTGGCCTAAACGCCGCAGGGGAACCATTCTGTACTGGAGGACTGTGATCATCATCTGGTGGTATATATTTTCATATAACCTTTGCTTCCATCCACAGAATGTAAAGGAGCTGCAAACAGGTCGTCCAGATAGCATCAAACTGAGAAGCAGCCACACACCCCTCTCCTGTCTGTTTTGCTTCTTTCTCTCAATTTTGCAACGGTGTTTAAAGTTTCCCCAAAAAAATTCCTTTTATCCATCACCTAACCATGTGATAAACTACTTCTGAATCATATAATAATGAGTAAGACCTTGTGACCAAAAGCACAAGACAGCCATACCTGTGAATAAAAGTGATTTTTGGGACTGTGCATTTCTCTCATAGTGATGCAATTTTAGTTTGCAAACAATTGATAATAAAGTGGATATACAATTGATTCACATAAAAAAAAACTCTTTTCCTCATTTTGGAGTTTTGTAATAATCAAAAACCATTTCCTGAGTTTGATATGTACCAACATGCACACCAGTCTGTCCCCGAGCAATAAGCCGCATAAGAAAATGTGACAAAAAAGACAAGACATTCAGAACTAAAGACTCACTTTTCATTAGGATGATAAAGAATTTAACAAAAACAATGTTTTACATTTCCTGTTCTTTTAATAAAACAAATCCCTTGCATAATATTGTTGTTTGAGTCATTAACTAAAACAGGACAGAACATACATGTGTGTTCGTTTGTGTATGATGCCTTGGGGAATGAAGGACTCAAGGACAGGCGTGTTGGCGAAACAGGAAAGGGTTTCATTGAAATACATGAACAGGGACTGTAAGCAAATAGGATCACAAGGGATCAGAAACAGGAGGACTAGAAAGGCACAGGCAACAGGAAAGTACAACGTCAATGACTGGACTGGGAAACAGGAGAGGGAAGCACGTATATGTCACAAACGAGGGAACTAACAAGAGGCGGCTGGGAGTGATTAACAAGAGGCCTAGGAATGAGAGACAAGACAAACGAGTAACAGGCGTGGTGTGTCAGGATCACGCCAGGGAGGAGACTGGAGGGTCAGGTGCACGTGGCAGGCAGGATGTATTTATACATGCTAAAATTACATTTTTAATTCTTTATACTATACATCCTCATTAATGCTTATTTTTGATCTTATGTATTAATAGATGGGGGCGGCATGGTGGTGCAGTGGTTAGCACTGTTGCCTCACACCTCTGGGACCCGGGTTTGAGTCTCCGCCTGGGT
>JAODJX010000035.1:14831880-14852792 GCA_026776945.1 Isichthys henryi | reverse complement strand
GGGTTGTTCCCTGCCTCGTGCCCATTGCTTCCGGGATAGGCTCCAGACCCCCCACAACCCAGTAGGATAAGCGGTTTAGAAAATGGATGGATGGAATACAAACGACATTCTTTTAAAGTCTGATTCACAAGCCGGCCTATTTATGTGCCACTATAGGCTGAACTGCTGAAGGTGGAGTTGGTCTGGATGGAGCTTTTCTAAAACACCATCCATGCACTGTAGCACAAGTAATTAATCCACTGTTTTTGACGTCTAATCACCTGAAGGTGTTGTAAGAGACTACTGAGATAATCTTCCAGAAGTTTAACTTATCAGCAAAATAAACCTGAGAAATCTTACATTCCCTGTATACATAAATATTTATACATAAGTATAACAGCTGCATAAGTAGCTGTTCTGATTTAGGGAATTATTTGTCAGCAAATACTGAAAGCTGAATACTGAAAACATGATGCACTTTTACCTAAAACAGAATAAATGTATGTGCATTTTAAGAAATATCACATGAGCATTGTCATAGAAGGAAATAATATATGTCTTACGTTTTCCATATGCCCACCATAAAAGCAAGGATTTGACAAAATCATCGCATCACAAGCATTCGTTTTTAACACAGAGAGGCTGTAAGAAAACAGTTTGGCTCAGGCAGAGAACATTGCAGCTCTGGACATCTGACCATTGTCTAAGGAGCAGCTTAAGTTTCCTGGCTGAAATTAGGGGGCATATTCACTTTCATATTAGCTTCATCCTTTCTTATGTAGTGTCAGGAACTAGGTGCTGTTAATCCCTCATTGTCGTTAGATAATAGGCTCTCTTACAGGCAACCACATAGCCCACATTAATACACCGAGGGCTTCAGTTTAACCAGCAAATACAGACCCCATTATTTATGTTTCAAACCAATAAGAACCAAATAAGATTTTACAACCAGAGAATAAACAGCGATTCAGAAAACCTGCTTCCTAATTCCCAAAGCCATGTGTATTGGTATTGGTCATGGTTTATTTGCAATACAGAGCCCCCAATGTTTCCTTGAGTTACTTCCAGCCCTGTATTGCATGTTACAATCAGAACAGACTTTAAAGAACTTAAAATGTTCTGTACAGTAACTTTAGATTGCCTGGTTAAAATCAATACTTACATGCTTCTGTTAAGTTTGTCTTAATGATGATTGAAAGGCTGTTTCTTCATTCTTTCCGTTTGTGGGCACTACGAGAAACAAAAACATAACACTCCCCCAACCCATGGTTAAATCTGCAAAATTCCCTTTTACAGGCTGACAAAGTGAGCAAAAATGAGTCTGGGTAAAACTAACAAATTCTCCAATAATAATAATAATAATAATAATAATAATAATACAATAAGGTACCAGATCATCAATCCAGTTTTTTCTTCAAACTGAAATCCTAACTTCTGACATTTTGAAAGCCAATAGGATACATCACAAAAGAAAACAAATAAATGTAATTATCTGTAATATTTAGACAAATCAGAGTCCATGCATTTGAATGTTATGCTCTTATGCACACTCATTGGCCTTTGTGTGTGTTTTCCTCTACTATGATACCTTTAAGCCCAACGGCATCAGGAGGCCACTTGTCCCCATTTAGTCAGTACTGATTGGTTCCCACGCAGTGGCCCTACCTGTGCATTAGCTCAAAGGGATCCAGAACACCTTTTGTATCTGCCTGCCTTGTATAGAACTAATTGAATTCCTGCGGTCATTGTCAAACATGGGATGGTTGCGAGCATTGACCTTATTCTTCATAACGGCGTTTCTGCCTCAGGTAAATGTGATCTTAAATTTCTTCTTTTTCTAAGTGCACAATTTTAAATATTATGCCGTAAGCCAAGTTCTTTTCTTGCGGCTGTAATTTTGGTTTTATCTTTCTTTTCCAGGTTTCCCGCACAGCGGCCAATCTGGGTACATTTTTATCTAAATATGTATTGATAAGTCAGCTGTCGAATTTGTAAATCCATAAACTTTTAACCAATAGCTTTTTATAAATTGACATGTTTATGCAGTCTACAGTAATATTACACAGTCACTGTATGTTTCCTTATATATTTTGGTGAATTTCTGAAATACAAACTTTTATTAGTCTATCATATTATATTAATGTAAAATATACATATTTAGTATTAATGGGATACTTTGATTTTGTTTTGAGGCTATATTAATACCTTTAAAAAATCTCATAGACTTTAAACCAACATAGCGTACATTTAATTAGACCGCGATAGGACAACCGGGAACCGAAACTGGATCGATGGATTAATAGAATAATGATTTTGTTTGGATTAATACATGACTGCTTAAGGGTATTTCCCCTCCATTGTTTCAGATTGCCCTGTCACGGCCATTAAATCCACATCAGCGTCTTCGTTAACAGTGAAATGGAATAAATATATCGGTGCCACGAACTATTTCCTGGACCTCCGGGTTGTTAATGTTACAGACGTTGCCCCAGTGGTGGTGACGCTGCCCGCGTCCAGTACAGAAAGGCTGGTTTATGGTCTCAGGCCGGCTACGACTTACAATGTAACTGTAAAGGTGTTCCAGTTTTACCACGTCAGGTGTGTGGGCACCAGCATAGCCACCACAGGTAATACATGAAGGTCTGGCCAAGAGCTGATGCTGAAATCTCTTCCTCGTTACCTATAACTTGTTATATTATGCAACAAATACCCTTAAATCCAATTTCCGACATTGATCAGTGACAGACAGCTGTGCAAAGGTACAAGAAACGTGACTTGTCTGAAGATCCATCTCTCCCTCTCGCACAGTTCCCGCTACCACATGGATAACCTTTTTAAAGGCGATATCCAGCACCGCTATCCGGCTGGAATGGGCGCCGATCCAAGGCGCCCAGCACTACTTGGTAATAGTAGCGTCCGCCACCGAGAGACACAACCGGAGCGTGGAGGCGCAGAGCGCCGTGATCGGAGAGCTGCGGCCGGCGACCTCCTATAGCTGCTACGTGTACGCCTGCAACGCCGCCGGCCAGGGCGCTGCGAGTCAAGGCAGGACCATCGTTACCTGTGAGTTATAAATAAATTTATGAAATCATTAGGCTAAAAAGAAGTACACATATCCTTTCCAATCAATTAAAATGAACTTGTTTTTATTTCCAGTGTCTTTTAAGTTTTATTATAAAAATATAATTATTAATCACACAAATTTGATATATAAAACAATGACCAGCTATTAACTGGATCATTATTTATTAAACAATGATCTATCTCTGCCCCCTAGTGCTAGGCCCGCCAGAGGTTACGGGAGGCGAGCATGTAGAGGAGAGTACAGCTCGCATAAGATGGAAAGGCGTGGATAAAGTGCTACTGTACCATGTGATGATCACCGACACCAGCGACTCGAAGGCCGCGCCGCTAACTGCCAACGTGTCGGCTACCTACGTGGACATTAAGAACATCAAAATGTGCTCGGCCTACGATCTGGCGATATCGTCATACGACGCTTTTCTTCAGGCTGGAGACGCCACTCATTTTACCTATAAAACGAGCAGTAAGTTAAACTTTTAGCGACATGTTTTCAAAGGAGGAAACTGATTTGCAGGCAGAATTTACTGGATAAAATGTCAAATTTTAAGCTTTTAGACTTTTCCCGTATACTTTAATCAGCTTCACTCATTGTCTCACTCTTGCTGATTGTATCTCTTTAGCACATAATACATATGCAAATATACTCAGTTATTACTCAGGTACAAATCATGAACAAATATCATAACTGCATGATATACATGAACCATTCGGACTGAATAATGATGAATGAACCCAGGATCAGTACCTAACCAATACTTAGTTTCTGATTAATTCATATATTACGCTACTACATTATTTCTGCCCCCACAAATAAAGTGTTACTGTTCTTTCAGCTACTTTTTACTTCTTGGGGAACAAACAATTGGAGTTTAGCTAACTGATGTTTCTGAATTGTCTATAGTGTGTGATTGTGTACGATGCCTGTAGTGTTTGTGTGTAGGTGCCCTCTGCTGCCTGGGGTGAGCTTTAGGCTCGTGGCCCGTGGATTTCATTAACTTATTTTCTCTGCCGGGTGCCAAGGTGGTGCAGTGGTTAGCACTGGTTATGTATGTCGTTGTGGGGTTTCCTGCGGGTACTCTGGTTCCCCCCCCCCCACAGTCCTAAGACATTCTGAGACTAATTGGAGTTAGTAAATTGCCCATAGGAGTGCATGTGTGTGTGAGTGTGCCCTGTGATGGGCTGGCCCCCTGTCCTGGGTTGTTCCCTGCCTCGTACCCATAGCTTCCTGGATAGGCTCTGGACCCCCTGTGGCCCAGAAGGATAAGTGGTTTGGAAAATGGATGGATGGCTTTTCTCTGTCAAAACTCTGGTGGTATGTTTATACACAATCTGACAAAAGGACACGAGACTGAACATCTCCTCTAATTTTCAGCTCTGAGCCCAGCCGAGCACATCTCTGTGGAATACAGCTGTGTCAGCAGGAGTGTGATGGTGACATGGCACTCGGTGTACGGTGCTGACTCATACAAGGCCCTGGCCATTGACAGCCGTCATACAGTCCTGTCCTGCACGTCCCTTTCACCAAGCTGCCAGATCACTGGCACTCTCTGCAGCCAACGTTACACGGTGTATGTCATTGCTATGTCAAATACCTGCGAGAGCACGACCAACTCCAGCAGTTACTTTGAGACAGGTGGGGCCGCTCTTGTGTTAACTTCATCCACATTGTTATTTTCCACTGACCTTTTCTATTTAGACATTTCATCTCAAAAATATCCCATCGGGGATTTGGAATTCTGTCCTTCCAAGTAGCATTTGTCTTAATTTCTCTGACATCTCTAGAGATATCTAAGCCTCTTTAGCTTCTTCTAGTCTCTGTGGAATCCCTGTTAGTAAATAGCACAGATATGGCACACACAGAAAGGCGACACCAATGGAAACCTGGCATCTGTCTCAGATGTTTTCGTTCCCCCCTCTGCCATCTTAGTGCCGTGCCCCCCCGCCAACGTGGAGGTCTTCCGTGAGTGTTTCAGCAACGTGATCATATTCTCCTGGGGGGCCACCAGCAACTCCCTCTACTACAGGGCCACCGCGGTGGACTCGGAAGGAGAGCGAACGGACTGCTTGACCAGGGATACGTCCTGCTATTTCACCAACACCAAGTGTGGCCGTAGATACCGATTCACTGTGTTTGCCATGAGCGGGGAATGCAACAGCAGTGCTAGCCTTCCCGCCCACATCCGAACAGGTAGGGGTGGAAATTAAGTACAAGGATGGATTCAGTAATGGAACAGATAAAGAAGTACAAAGATGGAGAGGCACACAGTACTCCCTTGCATTATCTACACTGATGAGTCTGATCTCCTCCCAGCCCCCTGTCAGCCACGAAATGTCAAGACGAGGTCGGAATGCCACTCGGACGTCCTGATCAGCCAATGGGATGCAGCCGCTGGGGCTAAGATGTACATGGTGGAGATGATGGGGAACTCCCACAACCTGTACAACTGTAGCTCCATCACTAACAGCTGTGCCACACCGGGTGTGCAGTGTGGCGAGAGCCTGACAGTATGGATCACTACCTCAGACGATGAGTGCTCCAGTGAGAAGGCCCTCGGGGAAGTGGCCGAGACCGGTAAGGGTTGCTGATCTACCTCTCTGATGCTGGTCGTGGCCTGTGCAGGTTAGGCGTGGATTGGTCTCTTATGGACTAGTTAAAAATGAGCTGACTTGTGTAATGATGAAAGCAATTGCTGATATATATATATTTTTTTCTTTCGGGGCTTTTCAGTGCCCTGCGTTCCCCAGAATGTATCTACTGAATTAGACTGCTCCACCAACGATCTCACAGTGCGCTGGGAGTACAGCCATGGTGCGGACTTCTACATAGCCTCGGCTGTGCGGTTGGGTGGTGCCGTCCACATCTGCCAGACAGCAGATACCAGCTGCGTGATCCATGGCCTCTCCTGTGGGCAAAGCTACACTGTTTATGTTGTGGCTTCCAACTTTAAGTGCAACAGCTCTGAGAGTGTACGGCTCATCAGAGAAACCGGTATGCTGGTTTGTGCTCAGGCACAAAAATGTCATGTGGGACAGTATTCAATTTTATAAACATGGGTAGGGGTGGGGGCTGATATAATACCCTCTACATGAAACCTGTGCAATTATTAGAGGTGCAGAGATCCAACTTTTTCAGTGCCAATACAATCCCGACACCTGAACAGAGGGTATCGGCCGATATAAGTACTGATCTGATACCAGAGCTGTGAGATTTGTGTATCACAAGCTGTAGCGAATGTGCAAAACTGCTCAAGCTAGCGACTCACAAATCTCACAGTTGCGTGCGCTTTGTCTAGTGGGATTTTCCACTAAATGCCACTTCTACCTCTCATAACTTTGTTTTTACAAAGATTGCAAAATGCTGTGCTACTAGTTGTTGTTTAAAACGTAAAATACTCCTAGAACGTCATGCTCTTATGTGCTTACGCTTCTCCTACTTCAAAGGGATTGCACATGATGTCACAGCAGGTGGAAGTCACTGCACTCACATCCACTGAGTGGCAGCATTGGGAAAGAGCTGATGTGATTATACAAATTGATTTAACCAGAAATAAGAGTTAAATTTTTACTGACTGCTGAAAACTAAATAATTAAATATAGGATGTGGATTGGTCACGTATTGTCGATACCCGATCTGCCTAATGGGTATGGATTGGTGCCAATACCAATCTCAAATATCAGATCGGTGAACCTCTGGCAATTATATGAGTTTCTTGAGAGGATGGCACTGATGGTGGAATTCTTATTTGTGACTGATTGAAACAATTGCTTATGTTAATTTAAACAATGCAGTCATTTACCAGTCACACTCTCACTTTTGTACCATGTCATATTCTTAAAAATTTTTTGACTTCTCAGCAAATAGGCTAAAGCCTAAAATGACCATTCCACACACACTTCTAGAAATTCACTTCTGTCCTCCAAATCTTACAGCTAACTGCCCTCCAGACCAAGTCCAGGCCACTTTAGATTGCTTGGAGAACCATGCGTTGGTCGCGTGGCAGACCTGGCAGAGCAAGGCTTCGTGCACTGCCTCCATGGAGGATGAGGTGGGAGGGCTGCTAAGCTGCAGTACCACGGGCAGCAGCTGCAAGGTCTCGGGCCTCAAGTGTGGCCAGAAGTACAAGCTCTGGGTGACACAGCACAGTGGGACGTGTCCGGCCGCACATTCCAAATCCATCTACTTCGACTCTGGTATTTACTTTAGTTTTTTCCCCCCATCGTTCCTTTTTCCTTAACTTTTGAATTTCTGAGTTCCTCCTCTTGAGACATTTCCTCTCGGCTTTCTAGTCCCCTGTGGCCCAGAGGACGTGTCAACCCAGCTGAACTGTGACAATGGGACACTGGGCGTGAGCTGGGCCACCTCAGCCGATGTGGACGGGTATGTCGCCATTATGTTGGCGGGGAGTGGGGAAAGGACATACTGCAACACCACAGAAACTCGCTGCACCTTCGACGGCCTGCAGTGTGGCGAGTCTTACACTGTGGTGGTGATGTCAAACAACGGCAGCTGTCTGAGTCTTCCAAGCAGGGATCTGACCATCCAGGAAGGTACCAAAGTTTCAAATACATCTTGCTTTGTAGTCATGGATGTTTGCACACCTTCTGCTTTTTCCTCTTCACTTGAGGCCAAGGGTTTTTTCTTCCTTTCTGTCTTTATGTTTCTAACAGTATTATAGTTAGACAGTGGGAACAAGTCAAAAAAACATGCAAAGCAGCCAAATAGGACAGTCAGAGCCAGATCAAAGATCTAACACGACCAAAACACCAAGATGTATTAATTTACACAAAGAAGCCTTGATTAATAGGTGACATGCAGATTGTTTCTGGATTGCTGTCTTTGTGGGAAACCAGGGTGTGGTGCCTACATTAATCAGCCATTTGGGGAATATGGATGGTAAATAGGAGCAAAGATACATTCTTTTTCTGGAAGGGAAGAGATGGTTTTGTGATTCCAAATTGAGAAGAGTCGGTATAACCTACAGCCCCTGAAAACTCGGTTGGTGAAGTGCTGTGCTGTGTGTCCCTCAGTGCCCTGCGTGCCGACCGAGGTGTCAGTCAGTCACAGCTGTGAGGGGAACTTGGCCAATGTCATGTGGACACCAACCCCAGGGGCCCAGCACTACAGGGCTATTGCAAGGAGCAATGGTGGGGCCCATTCTGAATGCGTCTCCAGTGGGACGGCCTGCTACCTCAATGACCTGCAGTGCGGCCGGGTCTATACTGTGGGGGTGGTGGCTTTGAGTGGAGACTGTACCAGCTTGGAGAGCAAGAATGCAGTGCTCCAGACAGGTATGGTGCTGCTTTAAAACCCTAATGATATTTCTGTTGAGGGGACTTGATATGTAGCCACAGAGTCATTGGGAGTAAGTTTTAACTCTGGCAGAGAACCTCTCACTTTATTTGTTCCTTCAGCCCCATGCACTCCATCTAATGTGGTGGTCCAGACTAACTGCTCGAGTGACAGGGCCTTTGTGTCCTGGGGCGCCATTGCAAATGCGGTGTCCTATTTGGCGACGGCGGGGGGTGTGGATGGGCACATCTTGTCCTGTGAAAGCAGCGAGCCTGGCTGCTGGATCGAAGGTCTCAACTGTAGCCGGGAGTACAGCTTTACAGTCTCGTCGGACGACGGCACCTGCCAGAGCCCGAGCAGTGAGCCAGTGCAGCAGGAAACGGGTAAATGACTTCGTATGGAAACTCATGTTACTGTTGTCAGCAAAGGGGTGTTTCGTGACTGTGTACCCTGGGGTTTGCTGTTTTTATTCCTTAAATAGGTGATAAAAAATGCAAAACAGACTTGTATTGCATATTGTCTGACCCTCTTTCCCATCAGCTCCATGTGTGCCGCGGGACACAGAGAGCCACATTGACTGTAGTACCAGTGTTTTGACTGTCAGCTGGGACTCCCGTAGTGAACTGCTGCTGAACTATAGTGTAATCGTATTGGCTGAGGACACAAACACATATTCTTGCACCACCTGGGACGCAACCTGCAAAGTCGAGGGGCTGCAATGCGGCAGGCAGTACCAAGTCTACATGGCGGCTGGCAGGGGCAACTGCAGCAGCATGACGACAGTGCCGGAAATCATTCACACAGGTATGTTTCATGCTACACTGGCTGGCAAACCGGTACCATTGTTTTTACACTCCAGACTCACTGCATCCTTGTGCTGGATAAGAAAATAGATGGTCTCAAGTACATTGATACAGATTATACTGGTTGAGTGTTGATAATGGATCAATCTTCTTGTCTCTGCATTGGCAGCACCATGTATCCCACAGACTGTGAAAGCGGCTGTGATGTGTGGCACAAATACCCTGGTAATATCGTGGGATAGCTCTTCTGGGGCCACAGCCTACATCGCTACTGTGACCAGTTCAGGTGGTGAGCCAAGCAAGTTCTGCTCCACCTCAGAACTCACCTGCATGTTGGACGGCCTGAGATGCACCCAGCAGTACACTGCCACTGTGGTTGCCCAGGGCAAACAGTGCAACAGCACAGCTAGCTCTGCCATCTCAGTGGTGACAGGTAGGAGGTGCCCTGTGTTGGATAACTACATGGTTCGAGCAGTTTCCCTGTCTGTGACTTGTGTCCTTCTCCCTGTGTCACCTATACCCACAGGACCTTGTGAACCCCAAGGTATGGCGACTCACCTGGGCTGCGATGACAATGCAGTCCTGGTTTCCTGGAACGCCAGCCCAGGAGCCCTGGAGTACACAGTGCTGGCAAAGGGCAGGAAGGGTGACCTTTCCTCTTGCTACACCATGGAAACCACCTGCCTGTTGACTCGGCTCACCTGCGGTCAAATGTACAACATCACGGTGTTGGCTGGCGATGGGAATTGTAACAGCAGCTCTCTGACTTACAGAATCGTGGAGACAGGTATAAACCCCACTGACCCACTAAGATGGTGTGCAACTTCTTCCCCGATGGTTGGAAAAAAACAATGGAGGTCTTCTTGCACCTCATGCCATTTTTCGTCTTACAGCTCCATGCGCCCCTGTCATGATTAACCACAGCCTAGTCTGTGAAACGAACATGGCTACTGTCTCATGGAGAAAGGAAGATGTTGCTGTGGGTTATGTCATCAATGCCACTTCAGTCATGGGCCACAGGAAAGGGTGCAATGCCAATGGAACTTTCTGTGACCTGCCTGAGCTGCAGTGTGGCAAAATGTACATGGTACAAGGCATGTCCCTGGGGAAGGAGTGCAATAGTGAACCAAGCTCCGAGCTCACTATTGTCACAGGTATATCTCTGGTATGGATGGAGGGCTGTGTTTATGGCATACAAAAGACTCTAGATCGGGGGGGCAATCTTATCTAGAAAAGGTTTTTGGGTATGTGGGTTTTCGCTGCAACTCCCTAATTACTAATTAGAGGACTGATTAGCTGAAGAGTCCTCACACCTGAGTTTGAACAGCTGGTCTAAAGGTTACCCCAAAAACCTGCAAACACACATTGGCCTTTCGCAGATAAGATTGTCCACCCCTGTTCTAGATCACTGCCATTGCTCATCATGCTAATCCTGTTGGGCACAGCATTGTGATTGGCTCATGGCGTCACATGATGTTTCTGAGTCTTTGTCCATCTCCAGCTCCCTGTCCCCCTGTGATGGTAAAGTCCACCTACTACTGCAGCAGTAACATCGCCCTCATCAGCTGGGATGAGAGCCTGGGCCGAGAAAGCTTCTTAGTGCACGTGATGGGAGGCAGGAAGGTGTACACTCAGAACACGACGGAGACCACAACCACCTTAACTGGTTTGGAGTGCCAGCAGAAGTACAATGTCACCGTTAGAGCGGTAGCCAGACATTGTAACAGCAGCCAGGTGGCTTCAACGGAATTCCACACAGGTATAACGTTTTCTCCTCTGGAGAAGCTCCTCACAAGGGTGCATCAGCTCCTGCTAATGGCCACCTGTCCCACAGCTCCCTGTGCACCACAGAATGTGAGTGTGATCCTGCTGTGTGCTGACAACACGGCAGAGGTGACCTGGCAAGCCAGTCCTGGTGCAGCATCCTACAACGTGACTGCCCTGGCAAGGGATGGCGACAGCAAGAGTTGCTTTACCACGCAGACACTTTGCCAACTGCCCAGAATGCATTGCGGACAGACGTACATCATCACAGTGGTGCCCAACTCAGATACCTGCTTTGGATTCTTCAGCACTGCCATCACCTATATAGCAGGTATGTGTATCGTAGGATTATGTTGTTAGAACATTCATCGCAGGTATTGCGAACCACTGGAGATAACTAAGGAAGAATTTAAGGTGGCTTCAAACAACATAGCCTGTTGCCATGGGACCAGGTATAAGTGGAAGCAGAAAGGCCTTTCCTGCTACAATCTTTCTTATCCTCTTCTAGATGTCAACAAACATCTCCGTAGGCATCTCTCATATGTCTCATATTCTATGTCTGTGCCTTCTTTAACACTACCTGGTCAGGTTTGGTAGAGAATTTTTACTGCCTGTCAATGAGCAAGGAGAAAGGGAATCTGAGGGACGTAACTATCTTAGTATAGATGTAATACAGATGTAACACTACTGTGATGCTGCAGGAATGTTTTGGTTTGCTTGATGGTCAAGGCATCACTTATAAACTACTAGGTTTGGCTAGGATGATATCAGCATTTTGAAGTTTCACTGTTTACCGAGAACTTCAAGAACAGTGCCCCTGATTGGAAGACAGGAAGACAGGATTGCTGCAACATTGAGTAATTACCCAAATTTCCTAAAGCTACTCCTGGGGCTGGCATTGTAATCCTTTGATTGAAGAATCATGGATTCAGCGAAGCAAGATTCATTTTGTCTTTCTCTGGAAGGTCCTTGTCCTCCTAACAACATATCAGTGGCGCTCACATGTGAAGGCAACCTTGGATTTGTGACATGGGATCCTGTGATGGCAGCAGAGACGTACATAGCCACTGCCACGACCATAGATGGCCATGGGCAGACTTGTACGACCAACACCACCAGCTGCTCCTTCCTCAACCTACACTGTGGCGAGGTCTATTCTGTCACTGTGGTAACTCTTGAGAGGGGCTGTCAAAGTGAGCCAAGTCACAGGAACAACTTCAGGACAGGTTTGTTTTCTAGTTACATTTCATAAGGCTGCAATATTCTTCTATCATGTGAGACCAAAAAGTTCTGATTCAAAGTCTGATTTCTTTGTTACTCTTTTAGCCATCTGCCCTCCCAGCAACCTGAGAGGACAAGTTATGTGTGCGACCCATGGCCTGATGGTCACATGGGACCGGAGTCCCAGAGATGATGTGACATACTTCCTGAATTTCCAGACAGAGGGTCGTGCCAGCACTACCCATGTAACCTCAAGCATCTCCTACCAGCACACGGGCTTGTGCGGAGAGCGTTATTTCTTTGAACTACTGGCACAGGACGATACGTGCAACAGTAGCTGGACTCAGTCCCTCAAAATGGACACAGGTGCCTCCACATTGCCACCATGCTCTCTGCAAAGTCTGTCTTAAATGTGAATGTTACTGCTCTCAAATGTGACCTCTTATTCTTGTCCACACAGCTCCTTGCCCACCCACCAGTTTGAAGGCCCAAGTAGACTGTGGCACCAACAGGGGGAGGGTTTCCTGGATGCAGAGCACAGGTGCATTAGTCTACACTGCTGTGATTACGGGATCCCATGGGCATAGAACTTCCTGCTCCTCCAATTCTACTACATGCGGCGTGAGGTTGGACTGTGGCCGCCGGTACACTGCCATGGTGTTCTCCTCAAACGAAGCATGTAACAGCACAATGGATGCTACGGTCGAGTTTGTTTCAGGTAGCTTCTTGGTACTGTGAAATCAGAATGCTGTTATAGGCAGGGATGCACATAAGTGCAACACATTCGTCATATAATGCGATACGTGTAGCAATTTCTTGTCGTAACATCACGAATGTATACTTATGTGCAATTGCACTACTGTAAAATTTTTTTGCGCATTTTAAACTTCATATGGCTAATTTGTACTTAATTTTGGGTACAAAGGTTAAAATGCACAGTCATTTATTGTAGCAGAGTGCATACACATAAAATAAGCACACATCAGTCATGTTACCACTAGAAATTGCCAACGTATCACCCTATAGGGCAATTGCGTACCAATTATGTGCATCCCTGTTTATAGGGCTGTTATATGTTATGTCCTAAATTACAGGAACCTGGAACCCTTTCAGATTCATGAGGGCCTTTGTATTCTTTCTATATTTTAAAATGCTACATCAAAATACAGTATTATGTTTAATCTTACGATATAATTAATGATAGATTAGAGACAATTTGCCTCCTGCGTGATAGCCTATGTACTAGAAGTTAATAAATCAAAAACATCAACATTTGTCAACCACTAACAAATAACTGAAAATTAGTTTGTTTGGGTAAGATAATCATTTAAGTTGAAATGGGTTTCTTCCCATTATCTGTGCTGACCTTGTTATCACACAACGCACGGTCTGCATACATGCAGACACATTCAGACATCATATCCCTCTCTATATCCAGCCCCATGCCTACCAGGAAACATCAGAACCAAGACAGACTGTGACGCTAATGAATTTGCTGTACAATGGGAGATGACCCCAGGGCCTAATCTATACACGGCCCTAGCTATTGGTGGCAATGGGCACCGCGCCACCTGTGAGACCACCGAGACATTCTGCACCATCCAGAACTTGCAGTGTGGCCAGACCTACAGCATTGTCATCACTACCGCCTCCACCAAATGCAACATGATACAAGACTCCAACCACAAGGTCAAATCGGGTACAACTGCCATACAGAGAACGACTTCCCACTTCGGTTCTGGGTTTGGGCCATTATTACGGAAAATGCTGATGCTATGTATTCCGTTCCCCCCACTCAGCACCTTGCAGGCCCACAAACCCTACAGTGGACCTGAACTGCAGTACCAATTTGGCCATCATGTCCTGGGAACACATACAGGTGACACAGATGTACCAAGTGAAGGCGGTGGACAGTCGGGGCGATAGCACCACATGCAACACCACTGGTGCCAACTGCACCTTCTTACAGCTCGACTGCGGGGAAAGGTACATCTTCAGCGTGGTGGGCTTCACTGATCAGTGCGAGAGTGCTGTCAGCAGCACTGTGGATCTTCTCACAGGTGAGGTCCCACTGATCAAGATATTAAGTTTAATCATGCTGGACCTGTTTAACTCATGGAGAACCTACCTTTCATCACCATCTACCAATATCTCTATCTTTAAAAAAGTGCCTCTGCTTCTCAGAACTTTGGTTTGACCATGTCCCCTCCTTCAGCTCCCTGCAATCCTACTCATGTGATGGCCAGTCTGAACTGTGAATCAGGCATCGTGTCGATCGTGTGGGACCCCGCAAAAGGCGCCAACACATACATAGCACGGGCTGAGGGCACAAGTGGGCATACTACCTTCTGCGCGGGCAATGATACAAATTGCACCATAAAAGATCTGCTATGTGGCCAGGACTACTCCATCGCAATCCTGGCCGCAAACAGCCACTGCACCACCAGTTCAGGCGAGCCAACTTCTGTGACAACAGGTAGGGTGCCGAGTGTCCTCTCCCTTCCTGAGCTCCCCCATCTCCATTTGTAATTGGAGCCATGAGATGAACGCCATCCTGTTCTCCGTAGGCCCTTGTCCCCACCACCAACTGGCAGCATCCCTGCACTGCGCATCAAACACAGCCACAATCTCCTGGACCCCAGGGAAGGGAACCTTATCCTACAGTGCCTCAGCCGAGTCCCTCACCATCACACACTCTGCTTCCTGTACCACTGCAACTTCCAGCTGTGACATCACCTCCCTGGAATGCAGCCAGGAGTACAGGGTTAGCGTGAGCGGACAAGGCCTTACCTGCATTAGCCCGGCAAGCTCCTGGGTCACCTTTAACACAGGTAACCTCCTTTCTGGACCAATACTGCTGGAAATATACAGCGTCTCCATCCATCACTTGCTTTTCCAGTACAAGGTTCCAGGGCACTGGGAACAGTGAAAGGGAACACCCTGGATGAAATGTATGTCCATCGCTGGGCTCAAATTCAAATGGACAATGGCATGCAATATAGACAATATAGAGATAATAATAATAGGCAATATAGAGATAACAGTTCATCAGTTCAAACCTTAGGTGTGAGAAAAAGGTCAAGCGAAGGGAAATAAAGTACATAGAGGAAAGGTGCACAACAGGAGAGAATATGCCAACTCTGCACAAGTACTAAGTGGGGACACAGTAACCAGATGACAACAATTAACCACAAACTCCAAGCTAGTGTGGATGGAAAAATGTAGCGTTTAACGCAGTCAACTCACACTGCCGTCGTTTTTAGCAGGCAGATGTAACTACAGTGACATCATAAAAGATGCACACATGCAGTCTCACAGAAACTCAGTGTAAACAGTCTGCAAGTAAACAGTACAGTACAGTAAATATACAGAATAATTAATAATTCACACTAACGTCTTACCCTCCCTCTGCCCATGCCACCTGTGTCTCCCAGCCTCCTGCCCCCCCACACAGGTTACAGTCCAGTCATTCTGTGGCTCGGACACAGTGTCTGTCTCCTGGACTCCAGTGAAGGGTGTGATGTCATACATGGCTGCTGCCGAGGGGCGTGACGGACATGTGACTTCGTGCAACACCAGCCACGCGGTCTGTGACATCCCAGGCTTGCATTGTGGCCAAATTTACGAGGTGTTTGTCGCGGCCTTGGATGAGCACTGCATTGCGGGAAAAAGTGAAATGCATATCCTAAAGACTGGTAATTAGCTTTTACTAAACATTTACCAAGCAATTCAGGTCATCTCTCGACTCCCTTATATTCAGTGCCTATTTTAAACTATTTAGTAATTCATGAGTAATTATGCAGTGGAATATGTTATTATTACAACTTCAACAACTGTTTTCTTTCTTCTTCAAAGTAGCAATGTGGTTTTTAAAAAAATGCTAATTCATGGAAGAAACGTTGAGTATGACCTGAATAATCTGGAGCCACTGCATGCTCCTTTACGCTGCTCCTTCACGCTGCTCCTCCTATCCACAGCTCCCTGTGAACCCCAGGATGTGGACATCCATTTGGAGTGCCAGTCAGGTGTTCTTGGGTTATCCTGGGAACCAAGCAGCGGGGCGGACCGCTACCGAGTGGAAGTAGTCAGCGACAATGGCCTAGTGAAAACGTGCAACACCGAGAGCACCTCCTGTGACATCCCTGACTTGCAGTGTGGACTCGATTACACCGTTAGTGCTGTGGCACTTGACGACAAGTGCAATAGCTCCCACAGCTTGGCCAAGAGCTTCACATCAGGTCAGCCATTTCCCAGCTTGTTATACTCATATACTGAGGTGAGATACTGCTTCTTCATATATATGTTTGCCCCCTATTCATACAGCCCCGTGTCCCCCTGATCACATCAGTGCCAGTGCAGATTGCTTCACGGGCAATGTCTCAATTTTCTGGAGTCCCACAGTCCAGGGCGTCCAGTATGTCGTTACTGTGAAGGAGCCCGGCAGCCACTTTCAGGTGTGCAATGTCACCGGCCTCCAGTGCGTCATCAGTGGCCTGCAGTGCGGTGCAGAGTACACACTGGAGGTGTCCGGAGAGAGAGACGGCTGTGTGGGGGCTCCCAGCACTGAGCACCCTTTCCAAACAGGCATGTATATTCTCATGACAAAAAAGCCCCAAGCTTGCAGCGAATTGCACTATTAAACCCATCTACCACATGCAACTATGCATGTCTGGTAGCATTGTGGTTAGTTTGTGAGCGTAATGTCTGCGTGGTCTGCCTCCAGTGCCATGTGTCCCACTCCTGGTTGGAACAAAGATGAACTGCCCATTAGATTCTGCCTGGGTGGAGTGGAGGAACTCGCAAGAGGCGGAGCTGTATGTGGCCAGTGCAGAGGACAGTCAGGGGCAGGTGGCTTATTGCAACGGCGGCAATGGTGTCAGCGGCTGCTCCGTGCCAGGCCTGCGGTGCAGTCTACAGTACACCTTCACAGTGACTGCTTCCAATCAACAGTGCACAAGCGCACCCAGCAACGCTATGCAGATGCAGTCTGGTGAGGGGGCTCTCTCCATCTCCATCTCCATCCGTGCTACATGCCATGGCCATCATATCGCCTTCTGAGCTCATGATCTCTCAATTTTTTTTTTTTTTTACATTTATCCATAAATCTCTACATAAGGCATCCTCGGTCTGGATGGATTTATGTCCATCTGTCTACCACTGTCTATTTGTAGTTACTATGTATTTTTTTCTCAATATTTTTTATATAGTTGTTTTCAATTCATTGAGACCCCCAGCCAATTTAACCGGACCATTTAAGATAAATGTAAAACAGAAAAAATACTTTGACATAACAATATTAATACAAGTGATGGCCAAAACAACACTTTGTGAAGTAACTGTTGTATTTGACCCCACTAGATGGTGCTCTCTGTTCAAAACAGGGCTCAAAGCATGGCCCAGAACAAACCAAGAGCACTCTCTGGTAGGGTCAGGAAATACTGCAAATGGTTCATTTTGGCCATCGCTAATTAATACTGTTATATACATATATGTCTCTCTGTCTGTCTGTCTATCTATCTATCTATCTAGCCAAGACCCATCAATACAACCTGTGAAAATCTATCCCATTTCATCCAAACAAACAGAAGGGTTACTAAGGCACAAATTGCAGATAACTTTAATGATGGCCACAGAAGTAATGTGCTATGACACAGTGCTTCAGCCCCAGTTGTGTATGGGGCTGTGTGGCTGCGGATCAGAACTGTTCCAACACATCCCACAGATGCTCATCACATCCCTGGTCATCCACAGGATGCAACACAAAAGTTGTTCACATCATTACTCCTGCCCGTTACTTCTGCTTTCAACACATCAACTATGTGTACCGAATGTCAGCTTGCCATCTAATGTATCTTACACCTTGACATGCTGTTTTTACAAGATAGCTGACCTTATCTGGCTGGTCATAATGTGTTGGCTCATTGGTGTATATGCAAATATTTCTATGTGAATACTGATGACCTGCATCTATGATGAGCTCTAAAAGAAAATAATTAGTTATGGTCCTGATTGTCACTATCAACTCTTGCATTCCCCAAAGCCCCTTGCCCGCCAGAGTATGTCAACATGGATGTCGATTGTGAGAATGGGACCATGACAGCATCCTGGCCCCTCAGCTGGGGCGCTCTGAGCTACATTGCTACTTTGCGGGGCCCAGATGGCAAAACGTGGGCATCCTGCACCACCAATGGATCGGACTGTGACATTGGCACGATGCCCTGTGGGGAGAGCTTGGTCCTGGCAGTGGTGGCCGAGGGAGCCAGCTGTTATAGTAGACGGAGCCAAGACTTCCCCATCAGCACAGGTAAGGCGGATGCATCAGACTATTAGTAACAACTGTGCGCCAAATGGGAAAATCGGTACACTTTGCAGAAACATTTGAACATGTTAATGTCAACCGTTTCATATAGCTTCCAAAACCATAGTACGATTCTTTTCAATGAGCCAAAGGCAATGATTTTGTAAAATTCACCAATAAACCCGTAAGTCACTTACTGAAAGAATAATTCTTCAGACATTATTCTGAATACCACACAAAGCTTTGATAAGAACGATGGGGTTAGGCCTGGATGTCCAGTGATAGGATGAAATCACGTGGCACACATACGCACCCATGTAGGTAACTGCTGCCTTATTACTTTGTAAGACTTCCCTTGAAGTCCGTCATAATGGGATTTTACTGTATAATTATTCCAACTTTTTATGGTTTTACATGTCACATGCATTGATTTTTTTCCTCTAGTACCTTGCTCTCCACAAATCCTGGAGGCCACCCTTAGATGTGGTGACAACATGGCAACCGTGACTTGGAACAGGAGCAGGGGGGCAGAGCGTTACCTAGTGAAGGCCACCAGCAGCGATGACCACCAGGACACCTGCATCTCACGTGGAGCTACCTGCTACCTCAGGAGCCTGAGCTGTGGGAAGATATACATAGTCACTGTTCGGGCAGAGGACAGCACCTGCTCCAGTGCATGGAGCCATCCTGTTGAAATTAAGACAGGTAACTATGGTGACCACACTGCCAGTCTACCCAGGGTTAAATCCCCAGTCATAGGTATAACTCTAGCTTTAGTTTCTCCTTGGCTTAATGGTTGCCCATTCCCTTCAGTCCCCTGCATCCCTGAAAATGTAGACGCCCACTTTGACTGCGAGTCAAGGACCATGATCGTGTCCTGGTCGGCAAGCGATGGCGCAGACTCCTACACAGCCACGCTGGAAGACAGCGACGAACGCTTCACCAATTGCCAGACTTTGGGAGCCAGCTCATGCAATGTGACCGGTCTGCACTGCGGCCAGGTTTATCACGTGTCCGTGACCGCGTCGGATGGCCACTGCACCAGCCAGGAGAGCGCCATGCTGGATGTCCACTCAGGTGGCATGGAATACTAAAATTTAGATAAGGGAATGTAGGCCAAGTGGGCAAACCTCTGTGTCAGCAACCAGTTCTGTGAAGCAGCACCAATGTTCTACTAGAAAATTCTCCAGAAGTTCAGAAGCTAACCAACCAATGTTGCTTCCTCTCCTACCAGTCCCGTGTCTCCCCAGGCATATCAAGGCCTCCATGGACTGCGAGAGGACCACGGCGGTGGTGACCTGGGACTTCTCTCCCGGGGCAATGTCCTATGTTGCTACAGCCACTGCAACATCTGGCCACGTAGCCACCTGTGACACGACCCACACGAACTGCGAGATGAGCAGTCTGGCATGTGGAGAGCGATACTTTGTGTCAGTGCTCGCGCGGGGGGAGACCTGCAACAGCACATCCAAGATGCCTCGCCAGATGATGACAGGTAAACAGGCTATGACTAAACATGCCATCCTACAAAAACCTTTGTAAAGTAAGGATGCACAAGAAGGATGCAATTCACAAGGCATTAATTTGCTTCCCGTACCATAAGGTTCTCAGTCTTTTTTGAGCTCCAGAATTTGAATGACTTTAATGTAAAAACAAACCTTTATCTGTTTTGGCTGTTATTGATTTACCTTTCAATCTCATTGTACCTAAAAAAACACCCATAAAGCTTCACATTCCCGAGGAACTTAGTATTAGCTCACTCAACAACCCATGGATTAAACACTGGAATTAATAACTTAATGTTCTCATTCACATGTAGAGCCATGCATGCCTCTTCATGTTAGCATCCAGTACAACCCACCAGTAGGCCAGGTCTACTGGGACAGAAGCATGGGAGCCTCATACTACCTCACAGAGGCTGAGACCAGTGATGGCTTGCAGACTTCATGCACAACCACGGACAACTACTGTGCCCTCTATAAAATGGCCTGTGGCCGTGAGTACAACATCACGGTCATTTCCAGCAATCAGGCCTGTGAAGATATCGTCGCCTCTGACCCAATCAGCCAGACCACAGGTAAGGCAGTGATACCTGAGGATCAGAAATGGGGTTTCCAGTGGGACACCTTCTCAACCATCTCTGCTTTTGTTTATCCCATAGCATCTTACGATATATATCTTCTGGTATACATCTTCTTGTACACCTCCAGGAAAACAGCTCAATTCCATCTGAGTTTGATTTGCCTGCATGTATCCATCAGTCACGCTAAGGTTTCCTGGTCCATTGTTCTCTTCACTTCAGCATGCACTTCATTTTCACATTAAACTTGACTTGATATGCAGAGCAGATGTTGATGATGATGATGATGATGAAAACCCTTTATTGCTGTTGCAAGACACCATTGTCACTAGTCACAAGAACCAGCGAAATTACTGGCCATCAACCCGACCATACATATACACAAATATCACA